>JAUEKW010164204.1:0-17230 GCA_032274785.1 Ajuga reptans | reverse complement strand
TTTCAGATAATAAGGAAATTAAATATACATCCATAAAGCGCACTAAAAGTTTGCTTTAATGTATACTCTATCAAATAAGAGATCGAAAGTTTGGCTAGAGTTCACAGTTCTTACCACGGATGATGGTAGCAAGAAAGGGAAGTGTAAGTATTGTAGTGCGCTAATTGCTATCAATTTTCAATGTTTAACCACCCAGTTCCACCGGCACCTGAATACTTGTCCAGTTCATCTTACTGCTAATAAGAAGCAAATGCTTTTAACCATTAGGGCCAACAGACTTCGGAGGTGGTTCAGGCGGCACAATTACTACGTACAAGTATGCCAAAGAGAAGGTAAGAGAATGCCTAGCAAAGATGGTTATTGTGCATGAATACTCATTTCGAATGTTGGAACATGAATTCTTTGTTTTGTTCTGTAAAACATTGAATCTACGATTCGAGAAGATGTCACGGGTTACATTAAGGAATGATTGCTTGAAGTTATTTACATCTGAAAAGAAAATGCTAAAATCCATATTTGAAGGTGTTGAGAGATTTAGTTTTAACATCTGATTTGTGGACCTCTAATCAGAACATTGGATATATGTCGCTTACGTGTCATTTTCTTGATTCTGAGTGGAAATTGCAGAAACGTATCATTAACTTTTGTGCAATAGCACCGCCTCACACTTGACTAGCTATTTCTGATTGCATTTTTAAATGTCTTATCGATTGGGGGATTGAGAATAAAATATCAAATATCACCCTTGACAATGCTTCGTCCAATGATGTAGCTGTGAGAAATTTAAAAGATAACTTTTCGATAAAAGAAAAACTTTATTTTGGTGGGAAGATCTTTCATGTACGATGTTGTGCACATGTATTGAATCTTATGGTGCAAGATGGCTTACATCAGATACGAAATGTCATTGAAAATATCCTTGAAAGTCAAGTATCTGAAAATATCATCGTCGCGACTTCATAGGTTCACTAAGATAGTAAAACAACTGCAGCTTCCTACTTCAAAAGGTCTAATCCTTGATGTGTCGACTCGATAGAATTCTACTTATGCAATGTTAGAATCAGCTTTGGTGTTTAGGGATGTGTATCCACATTACCAATGGTTGCCATCTTCAGAAGATTGGGATAAGGCACTTGAGGTTTGTAAATTCCTAGAAGCTTTAAGTGAAGCCACACACATATTTTCTGGGGTTAATTATCCAACATCAAATTTGTTTTTGCCTGAAGTTTAGAAAATAAGGCAAATTCTTAATGAGAAGTTTGGCGATGAAAATAAGGATTTTGTTAAAAAATTGGCTTCGAGAATGACAGAAAATTTTGATAAGTATTGGGGCGACTGTAATTTGTTGATGGCTATGGGTGTTGTATTTGATCCTAGAGACAAGATGAAACTGATTGAGTTTTGCTACTCGAAAATATATCCACCTTCTAAGGCTGTTGAGGAGATTGAGATTGTTCGTTTTCATTTACATGAGCTCTATGCACAATATGTTTCTAATCGTGCTTCTTAAAATGAGAGATCAAATGATAAATCAAGAGGAAAGTCATCTGCTGAAAATGTTGGTGTTGGCGGTAGTGGTGGAAGAATTAAAGGCAAAATCAAAGGTAGGACAGAGTTTCATTTGTGGGGACAAGAATTGGATTTTGTTGTTCCTAGTAAATCTGAAATGGATATTTACCTTGAAGAAGGCATTTATATATGCAAGGAAGAATCTGATGATGATTTTAGTGCATTAGATTGGTGGAAAGCCAACACTTTGAAGTTTCGGGTTCTGTCCAATATGACACGTGATATACTTTCAATTCCTATAACAAGTGTGGCTTCCGAATTTGCTTTCAGTGCCGGTGGAAGAGTTCTTGATCAATATCGAAGTTCTTTGAAACCTGAGACTGTTGAAGCATTAGTTTGTACTGGAGATTGGTTGTGTTCTTAGTGGAAAATTAGAAAATCTACAGAGGTACATTTATTTTAGTTATATTTTCTGCACTTGAGTTTGGGTTAACAATAAAGAATTTAAGTACTTTGTATGTATACGCAGGTCGTCGAGGTCGATGATGAAGACGTGCAAAAGGCTGATTTAACTAGTATTGCATAAGATTGATTTAAAGATATTATAATTTATAAGTACTACTATCTAAAAAGTAACATCCATATCTCTATGCATTTACCAAAAACTATTAATATAAAATTAATCTTTTGTTCTCTTATTTTTATCTACAGGTAATATGTCAAAGAAATAGTGAGGATGGGCTTCTTTACAGGATATTATAACTTGCTATTATTGTGCATAATTTAGATTTAAAGATCTATGAGACATGTTTTTTTATTTTAAGTTGAATATGATTTTTTAGGATTATTTTGTTAAGTTCATGGGTGGTTTGCCGGTTTGGCTTTTAAATATCAATAAGCACTTATTTGTTTTTTTTAATCTCATTTTTTTACATAAATAGATGTGCTATTTCTTATGAGATGCCACGTTTAGTTTGATGGCTGCTAGAAAATTTAAGTGGGACCCACCTTTCAGACTTTTTCCAACTTGGTTGTATTAATAGTTTGTCAGTAAAAGCATGTACAATGGAGCCTAAAAAAGTATCTGAGACCTATCATGTAATAAAGGAAAAAAGCTGTTTCTTTTTGGAGCTGAAGTCTCCGAGCCGAGTCAAGTAGCTTGTAAACATATTTATTTCCATTTGAGTCGAGTACAAACACATAATTTCTTATTTGGCTCGAGCTCGAGCCGAGCCCAATCACACCTGCTAGATTTTTTAGCCGAGCCTACACATGATGTTGTTTGGTTTGTTTGGACTCGTTTTCAGCCCTAGATTTAATTGGTATACAATCAACCACTTAAGCAATGTTCAAATTCAGCTGCAATTTGATCTTTGGGCACAATACTCCTTTCCACCTTTTAGTTCTTGTCTCTACACTCTTGCATTCTCTTCATCAAGCCTTGCATGATCCCCTAAAATATGGAAAGTATTGGCAGCTTCTATCCTTCAGAATCTTTGAATTAAAAGACTCACAGATGTTGTTTAGGAGCAAGTCACATCTAGGGATTGTATTAAAATGAGACCTGCTCCACTGCTGAGGGGGCTTGTCATTGAACCAATCAGCTGAAGCCTCATCCATCCTCCTAAGTGCATCCATGGCTCTGTTGAAATCATTCAAAGTTGTTGCCTTTGCAGCCCTCTAAACAACAATTTTGAAACTGTGCCCCCTAAACCCTTGGTTTCTGAAATTTCCATGCAGGTGCATGCCTAACACAGTGCCTATGTGCTGCATGAGGCAGTATGCTTTCTATAGCCCCAACAAGACCTTTCTGCTTATCACTCATTATAGTCCACTGGTCATCCATGACTATGTTCAGATCAGCCTTTAAAATAGTAAAAAACCAATTCCAATTATCCCCATTTTCTATACTAACCATAGCATAAGCTATAGGGTACATGTTATTATTTGGATCTACCCCTACAGCTGTTAGGAGCACCCCTCCCCCCCTCCCCATGAGGACCCTTAATATGGGTACCATCCACACAAACAAGGGGTCTACAGCCATGCAAAAACTCCTCCTTTAGTGCTCCTAAACACATGTAGAACCTATCAAATCTGTTCTCCCCACTAGAACTATCAGTCCCTAGAATCAGTGTTGAATGAGGATTGGTTCTCCTAACTTCTTCCACATAATCCCAAAGTAACTTGTATTGATCATCTGGATTCCCTTCATTTTTCTTAACTGTCAGTTTTCTAGTCCTGTATGCCTGGTTAGGAGTAACATGGCATCTAAGAAGTTTAATCATGTCCTGTCTAAAGCCTTCAATGGTCCTGGTTTTATCAGTCTTAAACTTATATCCATATTTACCAGCCAACCATGTAGAAGACATATTCTTCACTTCATAAGTAGGTACACATGTGTGATCAGTGGCAAATCTCCTAATCTGGAAAGAGGAACAATCTTCCATTTTCAGGGCATGTATCTCCCACTCACATTCTACATCCTCACAAATAGCATACAACCTAATCTTATCATTTTTTTGGAAATAAAACACTCATTTTTTCTGATATGGCTAGAGATTGAATTGCCTGTTTACACTCTTTTTTTTGTGCTAAAGATCTGCCCTTAAGATCAACCACCCCTGCCACTTTTCTTCCCTCCCGCTGCTCACAAACCCTTACACTTCCCCAACACTTATTTCCAGTACCTACAGACTCAATATACACAGAAACTTTCCCATTTCTAACATATAGCAGCAAATCATCATCATTGTGTATTAAGACAAATTTGTGAGTTTCACGGAGTCTACCATATAATTTCAGTACAGTACAACACTCAACAACTTCAATTATACTCACTACCCCTGAAAAAGAAAGATATCTGACGGAGACAAAGTCAAATATAACTAAGTGCCCCCCTAGGTAACAACCTACAGATTTATCAAATTTACCCCCCATAACCAGACAAAGCGTGAATTCATCTCCATTGGGACCTGTAAATGTATTTAAAACATATAAAACAAAAAAATAAAAAAAAAATAGGAAAGACTAGAAACAACGAATAAAGAAAGGGCGATGGGACAAAAGTTGGTCCCCCACCAAACAATGGGTAGGGGACAGGAGGGCCCTTTCTTCAACCCGACAAATAAAGAAAATACACAGGACCACACAAAATACATAAACAAATACAAATATACCAATAAACAACACAGTACAAGTCACTATAGGACAAAATCCTCACAAGAATTATCCAAAATCCTAACAAAACATCATTATTTATTGGAAAAAAATCATAAACAATACCGTAATCTGGTGGTGGGTTGTCACTTTTCGTCGGGTCTCTCACCTTCATCTGCAGTTTTCACTTCGCGATCGAAAAGTTTACAGCGGGTAAAGGGTTAAGGTTTGGAAAGGTAAAGAAGATATTTGAAAGTGGGATTAGGGTTTAAAATGTGAGAAATGAAAAGTGTTAGCCATTTAACTATCTATTATGTATTTTAAAATTATTTTCCTGTTTTAATTATCCACGTCGCATAATTTAGTCCTTTTGTAATTTAAAAATGAAGCCACATCAGTAAATGAACCGCCACATAACTTTGACCGGTTCCGTAACCAGATCCAACCGGTCAAAGGACTATTTGTCAAACTTTTTGCCGGTTAAGGGACTATTTGTGTTAGTGGTGTACATAAATGACGTTTAGTCAAGAGTGGTAAATATAAAGGATCTTTTGGACAATTTTTCCTTTAATTAAAAACACATAATACTGTAAATTTTATAGATCACGTGCAACACACGTGTCTCTAACTAGTGTGTATAAAATGACATCAATATACATTATTAATAGGGTTAATATCCAAAATAAACCTAACAATTGATTTTTTTTTTCTATTTACTACCTTACCTTTAAAATATATCCAATAGGTGCCCGAACTCTTTATTTTTTTCCAATCACAACCCAAACTTTTGAAAGTCATTTTCCTGGCCAAATTTTAAAATTTTGAAATTAGATTTTAAAAGTTTAATTTTAGGCTTTAAGAAAAATTCCCAAAAATTATATATATATGAAAAAGAAAATTTCAAAAAAAATATTTATTTTATATTTAAAATTTTCATATGTTATTTCGGGAAATTTCTTCTATTTTTATGAAATTTTTATTTTTATTGTTACTAATTTGAATAAATATTTAAATGTTAAAAATCTAGATTTCTTGGGGAACTTAGGAATCAAATGTTGCTTTGAAATTTTAAAAATATGAATTTATTTGAAATATTTTTCTAATTTTTTTAATGGATTTTTTGGGGACTTGTCTCTCTTAAAATTTTCTTTTTCTTTATTATCCCCAAGTTTGTTTTTGTTTTTTATTTTATTTTAATTTTCTGGAAATTATTTTGTATCTCTAAATTTATTATATCTTATTTAGAATTTTTCATTTTTTTTGTATTATTTGAAAAGTTTCTTTTTCTTTTTAATGGTCTAAAATTAAATTTAAAAAATTATGAATTAAAATTTTATCAAAAGTCAGGTTTATTTTGGATATTAACCCTAAACTATAAGCCATAGTTTGAGGATAAGATTAATGTTTATTTGTGCACTAGGAGGGTTTTTTTTAACAATGCGATCTAGTTCAGGTATGATTTTGAAGGAACTAACCGTTGATTCATAAAAGTGCAACTTATTTCTAACAATGTGATATAGTGACTAAAATATCCTTGCATAATATCATTAGTGTGTATAGATAATCCATTTTTTTATGACTAATGATATACCCTCCTTCCGGTAATGAGAGTCATATTTTAAAATGTGCGACTTTGTATTGTTGGTCTATTGACTCAATTTGATGAAAATACAACTTATTTTATTTTTTTATTTGACTGACTCAATCATATTTGTATCAAGATCTTTCTAATAATATATCATAAGTGTGTATAGATATAAAGGAAACAAAAAACTATATTTTCTAAAAAAATAATTATCATATAAAATATCTGATGAGTTAATTTACCTACAAAATATTTCTTATTAGAAATAAGTTTATAAGAAATCTAGGAAATAAATTTCTACTTTATGATGAATTGAATCTCCATTGTCGATGTGATGAGCTCATTGGTATAAACAGAGTGGAACTTCTATTGTATACTAGATGTTTGTCCGTGCGATGCACGGGATAGAATATTCTATTACATTGGTAATCTATGATTAAATTCAAATATTGCTATATAACATTACAAAATATACACAGTCATAATATATATATATATATATATATATATATATATATATATATGCTATATTTTATGTATTATACTTAACTAAATATAAGTATTAATCTTTTTATATAAGAACTATAATTTCATAAAAAATAAATTAAATTATTTTTATTATGCATCAATTAATTTCATTAAAAACATTTAACCCATATTTTTACTAATATTTTCTTTGTGCGATTGGCATTAATGTAAATTTGTGTCATTTTACTATCTTTTCATCAAGACAAAATAATTATGAAAACCCAAAAAATTATTAAAATACAAAAATGTGAAAGTAAATTAAAAAATATACTTTTATTGAATACCCTAACATTATTTTATATGAAAATATTTTAAATATCAATATATCATAATTAACCTAAAAAAATATTTTATATCTAAAATTTAATATTTTATTTATACATGCAATATGGATGTCTAATTGAAGATCATGAAATAAGGATTAATTTGATATATTTTTCGTCAATAATGAAGTTGGTGCAGAAAAGTTATAAATGTTTAAAACTTTGAGGTAAAAAAAAAAGAATGAAGAGATTTTGAGTGGCTAGGGAAGAACATATGGTGGAAATACAATTCACACTCACCTCCACAATTTTTCTTTTTTTTTAAATATTAAAAATACACATGTCAACACCATAATATTAAGTAAGGACTTTTTCTTTCATTATTTTTTAAAGAAAACACCCTATAATTACTCTAGAGAAGACACATCGGCAGATTATCCTATTTTTAGATTAAGTAGGGATGTGATGAGCTCATTACTATAAATGGAGTTGTAGTGTTTATATATATAATCTCCTTATACACTTAATAATGCAAAAATATAAGGTTTGTCTTTTGTGATTAAATAATCCTAAGAATATGAATAGTTTTCTTATATACCAGCTGCATTAATTTTAGATCCTTACACTTCGGGTCGTGATCAAAGTTGTTGGGTTGTGAGCAGATTTGCATGAAAAAATATTGGTATTTATGCTAAGATATTACTTGTTTGAAGAAATGTATCATCATTTCCAGTGTTTATGCTGAAAGAAAAGGCTTACCTTACTGTTTAGGTAGGATAGATAGATGTGTCCCTTTCTCAATAGGGCTAAAGCTCTGCCAGCTTCTTGTAGACAGAACTTTCTTCTCTTTAGGCTCCGAGTTCTTTTTGGGTGGAATGGTCTTTCTTTGCACTAGTGGCAACTAAGTTCTTGGAAATTTGCAAGGGGAAGGAATATCTCCATTCATTTCATTCAGTATCTGCGGTGAGGCGCGACCCATAAGCGACGAAGGGGCTAAGGAAGGAAGATACAGACGGCTGTAGTCGGTGGACTCTTTAATGTTGTAAAGGGAGAAGTGGCCTAAGCACGTCAGAGGTAACCGGTTAAGTTGACTTTTTTTACCATCGTTGTTCGGACATATGGTTCTGGCATCGTAAATAGTGTACAATCAGAGTTTTCTGTTGTTCGCCTATCTACTCTGGTTAAACATCTTGATTCCCTCATTTGAACGGATGCTCATTTGTTAAAAGGTCACATGTGTGGCTCCTTACTATGGTCTCTACTGCTCTCTCGTCTTTTTTCCTCCGCCTTCCTCTTGTAATTGACCCTTTCTTTTCTGCTATGCCTATCCATTCGTCAGATTGACATCCAACTGGGTGAGTGATAGCGGCTCCTATTTATTGACAGATCTGCCGCCGCTAGTATAACAAAAATAAGCACATAAGGATCCAGAATATTCAAATATACTGATCACTGATCAGGACCATATAAATTCCGGTATTACCAGCCCACATGTCGCAATGGTGTGGGCGTCAGAGGGCCCTGTGACCAACTCGAACGTGCTGAAGTTCGATGCAGAGCTTTTTGGTTGTTAAGTTATAGCAGCACTGAGCAACATCCAACAGCTCAAGTGCTTCTGGTTTGCACTAAAGTGGCTTAAGTAGCCCTCATTTTTTCAGAAGAAATGTATTATATTGAAATGTAATACTTCCATTCAAGACAAGTAATAAATTTAGTATAAACAGTAATACTTTTTTATAAAAAACTTCACACAACCAAAGAATCCGTCGTGATTCAAATTGCACGAATCTAAGAACTGTGCACTTGTTGTACCATGAGAATTTGTAAAGAACAAGTATTCTAAAGGATTAGAAAATTGTTAATAAGGAAGGTATATGATGTTTGGTCTTTACGATAGAGTATTACTAAGCATAGGATTAGTTGAACGAAAACCGTTGGAGTTCATGCGAACTCTTATAATTTTCAAATATATATTATTTCCTTATCAGTAAATATTTAGTTTGTAGATATTTAATTGATTGTGCACAATGCTTGAAGAGGTCGTACACTATCTATTAACTGGTCACATAATCAGTTTATGAAGACCAAGTCAAGCAGCTATAAGAGGAATAGAGATATTTAGCGAGAAGTTGATTGACGTTGTCAACAAGGTCATAGTTGTGAAAATCATGTCTTTGGGACACCAAAACGTGGTGAACGTGGCTCTGAATCTTGCAGTCCAAGGTTTCAAGACCTCTAGATAAGCAATCATAACTCACTTGAAGACTACAAATGTAGAGAAAAAAGTGAGCTTGTCTCATAGATTATCTAATTAGGCTGTGTTAAGTCAGTCCGCTGACATATTACTTTTTCTCTAATAGAATCTTTTTACGATTCACTTTATCAATAACAGATTCTTTGAACAACTTTCACAACATCCTGTTTTACCACGCTGATAAATCATTTTCACGACACATTACAATGCATAAAAAAATTATTCAAAGAAAAATATATAAAGCATAATTCACACTTAAAATTATATCCATTATATCCGGACTTTCTATCGATATTTCTTATATTATTTCTCTTTTCTAGAAGTTTCATGTGTTATTTCTCTTTTCCATAATTTCATAAACTAAACAGTAGTGCATTTAAGATAAATTTCTTTGTAAATGCATCAATATTAAACATTTCAAGTAAAATTTGGTCTGACATATCACACAAATGACCTATTATTATTAAGGGAAAATTATAGATTACCATTCGAATTTTACGTGTTTTTACAGTTTACCATATAATTTTTTTTTTGTTACAATTCACCATTTGAACTTGTGATTTTGTTGCAAATCACCATCTGAGAGAAATCTCAGCCGTCAATAGTTGGACAATCAACAGTTGAGATTTGTTTGAGATGGTAATTTGTAACAAAAAAAATTTATATAGCAAACTGTAAAAATACGTAAAGTTGGGATGGTTATTTGTAATTTTTCCTATTATTAATTATGATTCAATATCTAAATAAAATTCAGATGTTAGTAGAAATTTTTAACAATACGAGATATATTATTAATTAGAAATATTTATTGATTCAAAAAAGCTAAAATAAATAAAAATGATTCACTTAAAAAAATAGAAAAGATTCTTACAAGAACCAAAAAATGAGGTCTAAGATCTGTGTTAGTTACAAAAAAGATAAAAAAAAACAATCAAAAGCAATTGGTTCAAAGAACTTTCAAGTGAGATGAATTAGTAAAGTCAGTTTTTGTGCATAGCATAGCATAAATCTGCCCATGATAGAAGCCTATTCAAAGTTTATATACATCAGAATCAAAATATAAAAATTCAAAGAGATGATAAGCATCATCATCAATCAACAAATAACAAACCTTCCCACCCAATAAAAAAAAAATTGAGAAATAGGAGCAAACTCAAAGCACTAAGAAAGAGTTCTTGCTGTTGTTGTTCCAATGTTCCATCCTCTTTCTTTTTCCCTATGGTTTTGCTTCTGCTGTGTATTATCCTTCACTGCTCTTCTAGCATGGCCTAGAAGCACTTTTTGTCCCATCTTCCCACGGCCCCCGATCGAGACTCTCACCTTCTCCACACCAACATTAACACCAACTCTTCTTAGAGGTGGCTGCATTGGAGACTTCATATTGATTCTCTTATGAAGGCTTCTTCTCACTGCACTACCCACCTTCTTTATCCTGTTTCTTTGATCCTTGGGACTGTCACAAGGTATCTGTTCGGGTAAACACGTCATTTCAATGCCACCATCTTCAGCCTTGTTGGCATGAATCGGAGTCAATGGCAGCTTATTAACCATTGGCTGTGGAATGAGAGAGTGACGTCTTAGAGTTGGTGTGGCAGAAATCTTTTGAACAACTGGACAGACAGATGCTCTGCCCGTCTGCTTTGGAAGACGGAGCTGATCTGCTATCTTAGGATTGTTTTCTTTATCAAAGGAGTCTTTTTTTTTTGTGTATGCGTCCAAGGGAAGTGGGCAAAATGTGAATTCGTCATTTTCAGCAGAGATACGAGAGATATTCGTTGAGTCTCTGTTATGGGGTTGATATTCGTTTTCTTGCTGATGTTGTTTCAGCTGTTCTGCTATTTTGGAGTCCACATGCTGCCTTGCTAGCTTTCTCTCCACCAGCAGTTGTGATTCCAATTCTTTGATCTGAAAATATGCATTTGCAGATCACACAAATAGTCCAAATATTTCTCCTTTGGAATAATACTAAAAACCACCATTGTGGTTTAGCTGATTTACAGATGAAAAAAAAAAGAAAAAAATCCCGATGAAGTTTGTTTTCTTACAAACACCTTCTCAACCAGTGCACTATGTAAGGAAACAAACTTTCCTGCCTCCTTTTGCAGTTAAGCTAAAACTCAAGGGTGGTTTTCATAATTGTTTCTTGTTTTTGTTTAAGAGAAACATCATACCTTTTCTTGAAGGTTCCGATTTTTGACATCCCTATCTTTTACCTTTACCTCAAGACAATAGTTGGTGTCCTCCAACTTCCTAACTTGGACATCTTTACTCTTCAAATCTTGTTTGAGTTTTTCAACCTTCGAACACGAAATGAATAATGTATTAAAGTAAAGTGCATGAGAAGAAATTCACAGAAGCACAAACTAGAATTTTCAAAGTGAGAAGTTCATATTGCCCTTGCTAAGTTACCATTTGTTTGTATTTGAAGAGGTCAGTCTTGTCCATTTGCCTCTTAGCAGGACCTAACTCTATTCCACGAACTCTACTAGCAAAATTCAACGAGCAAAGGGTCTCTGCCATATCATATTCGTTGGGACTGATCTGCACAAACATCAGTGTCTTGGAATCTCCTCCTTCAAATAACAGATTAAGAGTTTAGAATGATATTATAGTATTTCTTTCTGTGTCTTTTGCAATTTCTCTTTAAAAAAAAAATAAAGATACAAAGATATGCATGAGTAGATGGATAGATACCTAAAGAGTCTTGTAGCAAGTGGGTGAGTTTGGAATTCCTACACCAAAATGGAAGTGAGCTTAGAGAACAGCATAAGAGATAGTCTGGAAGTTTTTCGACAAAACAAATAAGTGGCAATGTTTTTTAGCCAACTTATAAGAACCTTTTAGTGTATCCTTAACGAATGTGAAAAGCTGGATATGTATATGCTGAATTTCAGGCTTTCCATTCATTAAGGGAATTTTGGTCTTCTAAGGGAAAAGTCAAGTGGCCAGAACACATTTAAACTTACGGGATTTGGCTGAAAATACCCAATAGAACTGAAAGATAATATCGTACATTACAGTAACATGGTTACTACTTTCTAAACCTGAAAGGGATGTGCGGGCTTTTAGCTGCGAGAGCAGATATGACGTCTCCAAGTGCCGAAAGTGATCTATTGATATTCTGAGTTTCTTTCAGTCTCTCTCCCTGCACTTCTGTCTTAGCAATTCTCTCACTCCCTGCCAAATCAACGAGCCACAGCTTGCTTCGCGTGCATTCCCCGTTGAGTAGATTCTCTCCCTTCACCATTACGCAGTGCATGCTGCATTCAAGAAACTCGTCATTTTAAAGATCACTTGAGCAGAAAATTGAATAATAAAGTATAGAAGAATGCAAACCAATGTGAGCGGCTACTGTGCTCGTTGGCATTGGTTGACCCGACTGCCCTTCCGTTGCTGCCCGTCCGAAGGACTTCCCAGACCTCATTTACATTGTTGACATGAGCTTCAACTAATCCAGGAACATGATGTCCTGCCTCTCCAACTTGTTTGATCTCAAGTCTGCATTTATGCCAATTGTAGACAGATTTAGATAGTAGCATCTCTCCCCTCTCTCTTCATAAACAACAAGATACAAATTCAGCCACCTTCACTTTCCTTCAAAAGTAATAACATGAAATGGGAGATAGCAAGAACAAAGCCTTGGTAATAAGGAATATCTGGAATAGATAATACTCCCTCCGTCCCAAAAGAAGTGTCATGTTTTACAAATGTACAACTTTTTATTTCTGGTCAATTAGATAAAGGTACAACCTTCTAAAAACAGCAAATGGTCACTTATACAATTTCGTTTATTTTTCTATTTGACTTATACAACCACATTAACTTATTCGTGAAATTAATTTTGACAAATGAACGAGGCATTGAGTTTTGAAATTGGACTCTTTTTTTGGGATAAAACAAAAGATAATTTGTAGTTACCATAACTTACCAAATATTACTAACGAGATTCTGCCAATAAATTTGGTATTTAAAAATCATATCATGCAATCTGAAGTGACACAAACTAAATTATAGAAAAGTGATGAATAAAGTCCCACGTATATAACACAAACCTACCTCTTTGCATTTGCACAAGGCTGTGAATCTGAAACTAGCAAATCCCTTATCAGCTCATTATAAACCTCCAATACGCTCACCGATACTTCGTAGCGAAATGTGTTATTTCGTTCTTCAATGACGTCAAACAATTTCTCAAGAGTTCTGTAGTTAACCCCACGAGCTTCACTGGTTCCCTCCATAGTAAAAGTCTTCCCCGTTCCAGTTTGTCCGTAAGCAAATATGCAGACATTATATCCATCAAGAACCGAAATTGCAAGCGGGGCTGTTTCCTCAAAAACATCAGCTGTACACACAGGAATTAATTTATTTCTTAGTTAGATTATAATAACAAAACTATCAATAGAACAACATGGGCCAAAAAGTCCAATTACTTTGGTCAGCTTCAGGACTGAAGATAGCATCAAACTTAAAGGTCTTTTTAGATATCCCATTTGATTTGACAATTATCTCCCCATCCTTTGCAGCTTCAAAGTCAACTGCCACTGAAGCCCCTAAGTCAATCTCGTCAGTGTTCAAAGGCCGACAGCGGCAAAATACTCTAATATTTCCTGTAGAGAAGGTACTATGTGTTACTTTAGAGCTTAATTTTGATTTAAAAAAAAATCATCAGGAAATCAATCCCTTGCCTTTCAGTTCAAGAACTTTGTTATAAAGTTCTTTCTTCTGCTTGGCCTCTTGGAGGAACTTCATTTTAATGTCTTCGTTCAATTCCACGTGCTTATTCACTACCAATAGACGCGTAAATGAGTAACCAAGTAAATAAACAAAAAAAAAATGAAATTTGAGAATCAATTAAAAACTGTATAAAAGATTACATGTAGACTGCATAACATATCTGACACTTTCCATCTCCTTAAGGTACTGCTTAAACTGTGAAGCATCTTCAGAAAGCGAGATATGTTCCATTTTCAGAATCTGCCATAAAAAGGATCCAGATTCAATACAAAATAAGTCCATAGAACTGCAAAAAAGATGCAACTCAGATTTACCTTCAATTTTCTTGTCAAATCGTGAAGTGACGAAAACCATTTGCTCTTCTCTTTCACTTGCCCCTCAATTGCAAAAGCTACAGAAGCAAAAATTAGCAGAAGGTGCAATAAAATGTGTCAAATGTAATTGTAATATGCTTCCTCACCTAATGATCCGACATGCATTGATTTACGCATAAGCTCGTTTTGGAGTTCTTTCAAAGATTTCCAAGCCTCTTTACATTCTCTACTCTTGACCTCATACTCCCTCTTAAGCTCGTCCAATACACTTTTCGTTTCTGAGAGTTCCTTCTTCTGTAACGAATGTTCCATTTGGAGCCTATGAAATTCTCCCTCAACAGAATGATTCTCCTTCTCCTACCAAGTGTTATTAGTTAGATCAATTAAGTAGTTCGACATAACGTAATTTCAGAAATATTTGAGTAGCTTCGAGAATTTACGATACATTAAGAGACTCGCAAGAAGGCAATTCTGTAAATCCAATGTTTTCGGATGATTGGACATCTCCATAACCTAACATCAATAAAGAACACATCATGAATGAGAAACTGATGTGAATAGTTCAATCGGATATAATTTTTTAAACTTCTTTCGAACTTACTTTCAGAAGAATCCTTCTTAATAAAAATCCCACTAACTATTGGGCTTCCATTTACTCCTTCAAATCTAATGGACAACCCTTCATCCCCATTGATGCACGTTTTAAGATCCGATATCACCATAGGCACATGTGAGCCAACCCGTGCATAAATATCTAAACAACACACAACCTGCAAAAACATAAAACCAGTTAATCCATAGATTAAAGTGAATAGACTCGTATTGATCACCAAACAATTACCTTTTGCCCTTGTAAGAAAACATCAAAGACTCTCATTCCTGGAGGACCATCAGTGAACACTATCTCCGAAAAGTGAAGATCAACCGTGTATGTTCCAGAATCTAAATTCTCAAAATGATAAGAAAGATTCCCAACACGCGCAGTCTGATAAAGACTAAGGCCATCTGAGTCCCCAATTATGGGATCCTCAGTCCTTACAGTGTCACCTCCATTGAACCTAATATCCTCTGCAAAGTGGACCCCGCCATGAAGCTCTACAGTCGTTGAAGATCCCACATTGATGCCAATTACAGTAGTGGGAAGTTTCGTCGGATTTTCTTCGACTAATTGTGATGCAACAAGCTCAAAAGAAGCTTCAGTACATACATCTTCCAACTTTGTAGGTGGTTCGGAGCCTTCGATTCCGTTTTCTAAGGAGACAACAAGTCTTTGATCTAGTGAATATTCAGGTGATTCTTCATATCTTTGATTAGTAAAATCAGGTGAACCAACGCATACTAAATCAGGTGATGTCAATGAAAATCCCAATGCCAAACGACCTAATTTGACAGAAGAATGTACGATTAACGCAAATTAGGTCTTTCTTGAAAGTTGTCAAACTACAATTATGATATAACCAACGAAATTAATTCGAAAGAAATGCGAAATGTGAAATGAATTCAAAGATATTACCGTCAATCTTCGCCGGACAAGAGTCATCTAGGTTTTCCATTCTTGAAGATTCAAATCTACACAAAGGCGGCAATTCACCTGCAAAATTTAGAACAGAAAGAAATCGATTTACAACATAAGTAGAATATTATATTACCGAAATTGAGCTTCGGATCCTTACAGTGAGTTTGACTTTGACCTTGTTGCAGGGAAGAAACATCAATTATGGGTCATTCCATTCAAAATCTTCCATTGATAAAGGAACAGATACTTTGAAGCTTTAAATACAAAAAATAAAAAGTTACTTATTACAGTTTGAAGGGAAAAGTTAAAAAAGTGGGAATCAGGTTCCTTTTGTAAAATGATTACAGTCTACAGAGAGTGAATGACTGAGTGACTGAGTGACTGAGGAGAAAAGTATGGCGTGTGAGGCCGTTAATTTGGTTGTGCCGTTGTGGTGGAGGAAGAAGCCCTCGTTTTCAAATTTGAATTTTTGAAAGTTTTGTTTGTATATATATTTAATATTTAATTATGCAAATTAGATCTATGAACATGAATGGTATGTTTGTTTATGGATAGAAGGTGATCACAAATCTGTCCTTGAAAAGTTTGAAATTTAGTGTTTATTTTGGGATCGGATGCTGTAAATTTTTTAAAATTTTATCAAATCATACTTAAAAAGTGATTAAAATGTATTAAGAAATTAGGTAATAATTAATATAATTATTTGAATTGGACAGTCCTGTCCTTAATTTCAGCGGACAAAAATTCATAAACAAGCATACCCCAAAGATACTGGACCGGAGTTGTTAACGTGCCGATCAATTTTCTGTCCGCCGGAATTAAGGATGGGCTGGTCCAATTTAAATAATTATATTTAAATTATTGACGTGCCGGTCCAATTAAAAAATTGGACTTCTATCTAGACTCTAGAATTGATCGATTTATCAAATCAACTCAAATTTAGGAGAAGGTATTGTGTGCACTTGATGCACAATAAAGTTATTGTGCACTCCTTTTATTTAAAGGGGACCTCAAATTTTCGCTCAAATCCACTTTATAAAATTTTTACGTTTGCCAAAACGGGTCCGCACGCGACCCGCGGATCTATTTTTTTTAAATCACAATATTGTATATAAATAAAGGACGCATTTGTTTCACAAAAATTTGTCGTGGCCTGCTGGTGAGGCACGCGACCGTAAGAGTCGCCAGGTCACGGGTTTGAAACCTATGTCTACCTTTTATTATTCAAATGCTATTTGTTTTATAGATATGTACAGTTGACATCACTTTTCTTTACCGTACAAAAATGCACACTATAGAATAGTGGAGTCGAGTATCGTATCCACAAGGATTGGTATATTGAGATGATTTTGTATACCGTAATACGTA
>JAUEKW010164093.1:0-17250 GCA_032274785.1 Ajuga reptans | reverse complement strand
AAGTTCTTATCTTCCTATTTTATTGAAAAAAATTAATTCAGCTTATAGGCCTTAAATTGAGATTGGGGAAATTTTTATATAAAAGTGGTTATTAATTTATCGAATATAAATTTAGAAATATTATAGCATATATGTTTCTGTAATATTTAGATTCTAAGTTACATAACTTTTTGGAATTCCTTCTAGGTTATATAATTTATTATTTACATAGAAATTTAGTATAGTTTTTTTTAACATAACTTGTAAACACCAACAAAAAGTCAAAAAAATTACAGGAGTTCAGTACAATTTACCCGAGATAAAATCACACGCACCCTATTTCATTCAACAATAACCTACACATTTACACTTAACTTTAATTTAATTACAATATCCATTATACCCTCCCACTGCCACATCTCGATACAAACATTATTATTTACTATTCAAATTATCTTAGACATTTTGGACGTGTCCGGCCAAATATGCTCCGTACCTAGGGGTGGTTCGGTACGGTAATCACTCATATCATTACCGTACCAAAATTTTCGTTATGTCAAAAATTCATACCGAAAATTCGGTACCGTACGATACCGTACCGAAATTTCAGTATACCGAAATTTATCGGTATACCGGTAGAAATTTGATATATCGAAATACTAAAAAAATTTGGTATACTGATATATACCGAACTACCAGAATACCGAAATGTTCTCGGTAAACCGGTATATACCGAAATACCGAAAATTTTGAATTATCATTCCGTTACCGTACCGAAATGTTGATACTGTACCGAAAATTCGGTATACCAAAAATTTCAGTATTTTCGGTATTTTTTTGGTACGATAAGTGCGATATTTCGGTATTTTCGCACCTACGGACCAATCCAAACATACCATAAGCATCCTATTAAAATCTTTTGAAGAGGGCATTTAAATTTTAAAGGCAAATGCATGTGGTGTTCAATAGTTTTTCATTATCCGTAATTAAGGGCAGTAATTAGGAATCGTAGTGGTTGTTGATAAGAGGTGGTTCAGATCAGTCTTTCAAATCAAATTAATTTTCATTTCATTTTGCCAGCTCAAGTGGATCCAATATTTAATTTAATTAATTAATTATTTTTTTATTTAGAGGGGATCCAGTAAGGAATTGAGTACTCCATGCGCGTGCTGGTCAAGGGGCCGGGACCCCCCGGGTCCAAATTATCTCTAAGGACTGATTTTGGCAGCATACTTTTTCGAGAATTGTATAGCCCCCCCTGATGTATGTCATAATTCAAATGACCCCCCTCTTTTTTATTTGAAACATTGGATACGTTAACCGACCGATTCGAACCGAAATATATTATTTGGATCGATTTTAAAATAATGGTTCAGCTTTTGGTTTTTATTTTTTTAAATTTTGACTAAATCAATTCGGTTTGGTTTTTAAGAATAAACCATCAAAATAACCGAATCTAGATCTAAAATCTTAGTTTTTTAGATATTATATATATTTCTATATATATATATATATATGTAATCCTTTTTTTTTCTTATAAACGGAAATTTATATATTTAGAGACTCACCAATGTAATTCTATTTAAATATTATATATATATATATATGAAATCTTTTTTTTTTCTTGTAAACGGAAATTTATATATTTAGAGACTCACCAATGTAATTCTAAGTTTTAATGCAAAAAATTTAGAAGTATTATGATATGATGGGGGATTTGGTGGTTTTTTTATTTGGATGCCTTAATAAGTTATGTTTTTTTAGTAATGAATAACGGAATAAAGCCTAGGGGAATTATTTTGGCACAACTGAACATCAAACCGATTGAACCAAATAAAATCGGTTTCGTTGAAGTTTGATTTCAGTAAGTTTCATATTAATTTTTAATTTAATTTCGATTTTGATGATCTAATTCCATTTGGTTACCAAACTATGCGTCCGATTCGCAAATATACCTTCATTAACAACTCACAAATGCAACAATTATTTAAGGACGTCTAATATCTATATACTTTTTACGACGGACCCCAAATTTATCCATTTTTTATTATTTTTATTCTAGTTTTTACACTTATTTTTCAGGTTATATTTTCCCAGCTTTTCCATTTTTTGGGGGGTTTCGGTTTTCCATTGTTTTATCAGTTCATCAGAAAATTTGATCTCACGTATGATAATCTCACATAAGTATTACTGATTATTAGTTCAAATATATGTCTTCGATGGATAAGAGTGAGATTATCGTTCTTTTTTTTTTTTTTTGTTGAAACTGCATTTTGATCGTTGTTTGGTTTGAGAGAAGGGTTTGGGTCAACCCAAATACTGTACACAATGGTTTCAATAAATCTAAAAAAATATTATTACAAAATTTAGTCCAAAATTAAAATAACTTTTAAGAATCTAGAATAAATTTATCTACCAAACCTAACATCAATAGGTTCAGAATTTTTACATATTTCAAGTGAATTATCCAAATGCAGCCTGCAAGAATAAGACATTTGACCTAACTATAGGATAGTGCAATATTTCACATTAGGACAGACAATAATGCAATGTATTATGAAATATTCTTTTAACCTTTTACCTTTTCTACAGCAATAGATAATATATTTGAATTTTGAACATATTATTTACTTGAAAAAAATAATGTGAAGTCTTTTAAAAATGTATAGCTTTAATATTAGTATCGCCGTTTATATTATACCTAGTTAATTGCAAAAAGAAAAAAGAAAATGGATGAATTTTTTATTGCAACATGAGCGTTATAACGTAATAAATAAATTCATCAACTTTTACTTATTTTTTTGTAGTAATAACAGTGATCAAATTTTTTGACATCTAATCGTGTCTCCACCATCGTGGATCAAGAACGAAAGTTGTGATAATCAAAATTTCGACTCTCAATTCGTTAATAGATGATAACACATGTGGTAGGTATAAGGTGTTGTTTCATCAAGAAATATCTAGGGGCCGCTTGATTCAAAATAAGGAATGATAATGATAATGTGTATGGATGAGGGTCAATCACACTATGAAATGATATGGGGGAATAGTTAATCAAATAGTGTAATTATTAACTTACTTTGATAAAAGTATCATTATTTTAGACAAAAAAAATATTACTTTTTGTACCGAATGTATCATCTTTATTTACAAAAGTATCAGTTTTTTTTTTAATATCACTTTTTCCTTCGAAAATTCGATAGATTTATGGAATCTTTAAGGCAAAAGTATCATTTTTTCTGAAAAATATCATTTTTTATGTAAAAATGTGTTCCACCACACTCCGTCACACCATGAAACCGTCACACACAAGACTAACTCAATTATGTTAGTAACGATGTAATTAGATATTAAAAAATATTGTTGATGTTGTAATTTTTTTTAAAAAATATGAAAGTTGATATTTTTCGACAATTTACAATTCATATTTTAATTAAAAAATTCACACAACACTAAAAATTTAAAATGTAAAATTCATATTTTTTTAAAAAAATATGAAAGTTGATATTTTAAAATTCATATTATATTTAAATTTTTTTTAGTTGTGATTCAATTTTCCTGAAAAAATATTGAAATGAAAACCTATTTCTTGTGAAATGTGATTCTGATAGAAATTTGAATTTTGTATTACCGAATTATTCAAGCACGTATAATCTTTTTTAGTACCTTATATTTTGGCAAAAAATACAATTTACGAGAGTGTACACATACTCAATACTCGTAATATAATATTTCTTTTACTTTTTATATGAAATTCTCTACTATAGTTTCGTGTTTCAATTCGGATTTAATTTCTCTACATTCCAATTTTGTGATTTGAGAAAGAAAAGCACAAGAATAATATAGATAAAATAGGTAATATACATTTTCAATAATCAGGTATCATTCTCTTTCCGAAATATACCTAATTATAGAGTGCAAATATAGAGGATACATTTTGTTTCACTAATATTACTTTAGGGGTGGTTGCACTAATATAAGTAGATGTAACAATAATTGTTTAAAAAAAACATACTTTCACTAATATTATACACAAAATTTTGATTAATTTAATTTTTATATCAATACTCGTATTTACTTGTATACATATATATACACATAATATAAAAAAAATTAAAACTTTTTAGGATATAATTTTCTATAAGCAATACTCATACATTTTCTATATATATTCATAAGAAATATATATATAAAAAAAACTGGGAAATGCGGTGGGCCCACTTGGCCCGCCATTGTATATGTTGACTCATAACCCAACTAATTGTGCAATTTAATTACCAACCAAACTTCAGTCTACGCACATGTTTACAGTTAAGGCCCATATGCAAAGTTAAGGCCCATATAAAAAGTTAAGGTTTATATGAAAAAGTTGAGGCGCATATGAAAAAGACGTGAGACCGTCACACGGTCTGACGGCGGTGTGATGAGAAAAAGTATTACTATCTTTTTTCTATTAAAAGTGTCACTGTTATTAAATAAAAGTATCACTTTTTTTGGATAAAAAAAGTATCACTTTTTGTACCGAAAGTATCACCTTTATTTGCAAAAATATCAGTATTTTTAAAGTATCATTGTTTTGGGTAAAAGTATCACTGTTTAGGACAAAAATATCAATTTCTCCTGTAAAAGTGTATTCCATCATATGCTAGCGCACCGTATAACCGCCATACGCAAGACTAAAAAAAGCCCAGATTAAAGGCCCATATGAAAAACGCAAGGGATGTAAAGCAACCAACCATTTTTTATTTTCTGAAGGCACTAACCAAACCATTTAAATGTATTATAAATATGATAAACTTGAATATGTGGAAAATTAATTTATTAAATAAATAAATTAATTAAGCTTGAATTCAATAATAAGTAATTCGTTAACTCGTGAGCTGGATCGTCCAAAATATAATATTGATAGTTTAATAACATTATATATGCTCATCACTATTAAAAGATAAAAAAATTGATGTTATTTGTTACGATTAAATTATAGTTAGTTCTTATGCAGCTTGAATAATGTTGTAACCATGTTGTTTGAAAATTCTCATATATATGATGAAGAGAAAAAGTATAATAAATTAATTATGAATGTCGTGTAAATAAAGGTATTTTAAAATATATAATTAGTAGTTTATTAAGTTTTTTTAGGTCTTTTATAATTTTCATTGTTTGTATCATTATCTTCTGATTTACTCCTTCCGTTCCATAAAAAGAGTTATGTTTGATGAATGTACAACTTTTTATTTTTGGTCAACTTAGTCAATGTACATCCCGCAAGTGGGTGATTGTAATCTTTACCCTTAAAAATTTGTTAAACTCATCAATTTCCTATTGTCATCAAAGTATTAACATGATTTTATAAGGGCATCAGAGTAACTTCTATGTGTAACTAACTTTGACTTTTCAAACAGGACTCTTTTTATGGGACAATAAATGATTTTGATACACGACTCTTTTTATGGGACGGAGGGAGTATTATATTATACTTAATTGCAAAATAAATCATGAACTTTTACAAAATTGCTATTTTATCATAAATTTTCAGATCTAGCAAAATAAATCATGAACTTAACATATTTTTACAATTTTAGTCATTGTAAATATTTCGGTGAAATATTGCTAACTATCCAACCAAATTTTACTGTTTACATCATATATTATCCCAAAATTGATGAAATAAAAGTAAAAATTAATATTTTTTAATACGAAAATGACGTCATTTTATCTCATTTCGATTATCAACCTATTAAATTTCGAATACGATGTTCAAATTATATCTAACTAGCGATGTTGTTTTCATAATTCAAACTTTTATTTATTAACTGTATTTTAAATGTTTGGGACAATATGAGATTCAACGTGTAAAAATTGGTCGAACAAGTTAACAAATTTTCGAAAAAGAAAAAAGGGAACAATAACTGTGATTCAAATTGCAAATTTCTTTTAAGTTGGTGATTTAATTTGATATTTCTAAAAAGTCATGTAAAAATTGTAATTTTGTAAAAGTTCGTAATTTATTTTGCAATTAAAATATATAATTAGTAATCGTGACCGCCAAGAAAATACCCAACGTCCACCGCCTATATATATTACATTGCCTCCTCATTCGCGGCTGCGTAATTCATCAACTCCATCAGTTTTTCTGTATACCCTAACACTCTCACACATACATACACGCGATAAAGGAGGTTTGCAATAAAGAAGATATCAGCTACGGAAGAAGATTTATTCGGTCTTTTCAGTTGGTGTGAGTTATTTTTCTACTCATTTTCATATTTCTGTCGATTGTTTTTTGTCCTAGTTTACATTCAATCTGCATTGTTAGACTTTGTTCGTTGTTTTGTTTTTCTATTTGTTCGATAGTTTTCCTGATTATGAGATTCCGACTAGTAATCTAGGGCACAGTCGTTATACATTAGCACTTATCTGAAAACCTAGGTCTATCTGAAGTTGATTTTCCCCTGAAATAGTTTCACTGTATGTCCTTGATTGAGTGTTTTGGCAATTACTGATTAAGGGGTTTTGCTTGCAGTGGTACAGGGAGTTGATTGGGCGAGATGGCTCATCCGGGTGGTGGTGCCGAAGCCCATGCTCGGTTCAAGCAGTATGAGTATAGAGCGAATTCGAGTCTAGTCCTTACGACCGACTCTCGCCCTCGTGACACTCACGAGCCTACTGGGGAGCCGGAGTCTTTGTGGGGAAAAATTGATCCAAAATCGTTTGGGGACCGTGCTTATAGAGATAAACCCCCTGAGTTGGAGGAGAAACTGAAGAAGTCTAAGAAGAAGAAGGACAGGGAGCCTGCTTTTGACACGGCTCCACCCAGGAGCAAAAAGAGGCGTCTTCAAGAGGAGAGTGTCCTCACTTCCTCAGAAGAAGGTGTTTACCAGCCCAAGACTAAAGAAACTAGGGCTGCTTATGAAGCCATGCTCAGTGTTATTCAAACACAATTGGGTGGGCAGCCTTTGAACATTGTCAGTGGTGCTGCTGATGAGATTTTGGCTGTTCTCAAGAATGATAACATCAAGAATCCTGATAAGAAGAAGGAGATTGAGAAGTTGTTGAACCCCATTCCCAACCATACTTTTGATCAGCTAGTTTCCATTGGGAAACTTATTACAGATTTTCATGATGGAGGGGATGCTGGTGATGCTGCTGTCAACGGAAATGATGGTCTCGATGATGATGTTGGTGTTGCTGTTGAGTTTGAGGAGAATGAAGAGGAAGAAGAAGAGAGTGATCTGGATATGGTACCCGAGGATGAAGAGGAGGAAGATGATGTGACAGAAGCGGGAGGTTCCGGTGCTATGCAGATGGGCGGGATTGATGATGATGAGGAGCGGGAAGCTATTGAGGGTATGACACTGAACGTGCAGGATATTGATGCTTATTGGCTTCAAAGGAAGATCTCACAAGCTTATGACCAAAATATTGATCCGCAGCAGAGTCAGAAGCTGGCTGAGGAAGTTCTTAAAATTCTTGCTGAAGGTGATGATCGTGACGTTGAGACCAAGCTGTTGGTGCATCTGCAGTTCGATAAGTTTAGTCTTATCAAATATCTATTGAGGAACCGGTTGAAAGTAGTATGGTGTACCCGCCTGGCAAGGGCTGAAGACCAAGAGAAGAGAAAGGAAATTGAAGATGAAATGATGGGTTTGGGACCAGACCATACTGCAATCCTGGAGCAGTTGCATGCCACTAGAGCGACCGCGAAAGAGAGACAGAAGAACTTGGAGAAGAGCATTAGGGAGGAGGCTCGACGGCTGAAAGATGAAACTGGTGGAGATGGAGGGCGTGAGCGTAGGGATTTAGTTGATAGAGATGCTGATGGTGGTTGGGTGAAGGGGCAACGGCAACTTCTTGACCTTGAAAACCTTTCCTTTCACCAGGGTGGCTTGTTGATGGCAAACAAAAAGTGTGAGCTTCCAGTCGGCTCCTATAGAAATCATAAGAAGGGATACGAAGAAGTTCACGTGCCAGCTTTGAAGCCATCGCCATTGGCTGCTAGTGAGAAACTTGTGAAGATATCTGACATGCCTGACTGGGCACAACCAGCTTTCAGAGGGATGAGCCAGTTGAACAGGGTCCAGAGTAAGGTATACAAAACTGCGTTAGAAACTCCGGAAAATCTTTTATTATGTGCTCCTACTGGTGCCGGAAAAACAAATGTTGCTATGCTTACCATACTTCAGCAAATTAGATTGAACATGAATGAGGATGGGTCTATCAATCACGATAATTATAAGATTGTGTATGTTGCACCTATGAAAGCGCTGGTTGCTGAGGTGGTAGGAAACCTTTCCGAGCGTCTAAAGGACTATAACGTCCAGGTTAAAGAGCTAAGTGGTGATCAATCATTGACTCGTCAGCAGATTGACGAAACACAGATTATTGTGACAACTCCTGAGAAGTGGGACATTATTACAAGAAAATCAGGTGACCGGACATATACACAGCTTGTAAAACTTCTCATTATTGATGAAATCCATCTTCTTCATGATAATAGAGGTCCCGTTCTTGAGAGTATTATTGCCAGAACAGTTCGGCAAATTGAAACTACAAAAGAGCACATTCGCCTGGTTGGGTTGTCCGCTACACTTCCAAATTATGAAGATGTTGCGATATTTTTACGAGTTAAGTTGGACAAAGGGCTCTTCCACTTCGATAATAGCTACAGGCCTGTTCCTCTGGCTCAGCAGTATATAGGGATCACAGTAAAGAAGCCATTACAGAGATTTCAGTTGATGAACGATGTTTGTTATGAGAAGGTGATCAATGTTGCTGGAAAGCATCAAGTGTTGATCTTTGTACACTCAAGGAAGGAGACAAGTAAGACCGCTCGAGCGATTCGTGATACTGCCCTTGCTAATGATACTCTCGGCAGATTCCTGAGGGAGGATAGTGCAAGTCGTGAAATTCTTCAGAGTCAAACGGAGTTACTTAAGAGCAACGATCTTAAGGATCTATTGCCTTATGGTTTTGCAATTCATCATGCAGGGATGGTTAGAGCTGATAGGCAACTTGTTGAGGAGCTTTTTGGAGATGGGCATATACAAGTCTTGGTTTCCACTGCCACTTTAGCCTGGGGTGTTAATTTGCCTGCTCATATCGTCATTATCAAAGGCACCCAAATCTACAATCCTGAGAAGGGAGCATGGACTGAGTTAAGTCCTCTAGATGTCATGCAGATGCTTGGTCGTGCTGGAAGGCCTCAATATGACACATATGGTGAAGGAATAATTATAACTGGGCATAGTGAATTGCAATATTATTTGTCTTTAATGAATCAACAGCTCCCTATTGAAAGCCAGTTTATTTCTAAATTGGCTGATCAGTTGAATGCTGAGATTGTCCTGGGAACTGTACAGAATGCTAGAGAAGCATGCAAATGGCTCTTATACACTTACCTCTTTGTTCGGATGGTGCGTAACCCCACCCTTTATGGTCTGGCACCTGATGTTCTGGAATCGGACAAAAGCTTGGAGGAAAGAAGAGCTGATCTTGTAAGTATTCACATACTATCTCTCATCTTTAATGTTTATATGAATACCCTTGTAGCTTTCCATTGTAGGTTTTGTTTTATTTTATATTTATTATTTTCTCCTAATCTAAGAACAAAGAAAACCCTCCCCTTTCCCCCCATGGTGACTCGAACCCAGAACCAAAGGTCTAGGTAGTGGATGCTCTTGCCACTTGAGCTAACCAACTTCGTAAAAAATAATGAATGTTTGTCATTGCTAGGTATTTTGTTTTATTTTATATGCTCGCAAACAAAAGAATAAAACTAAACTGAAGATTTTTTTTTTTTTTAAAATAAAATAGCTGTATATGTTGTTTGCAAAATTCATCCTTGTCTTGCAAACTGAAGGTCTGTCTTGGGACTGATCTTTTCTCCATGTAATATCAAATTGTAATAGTTGAAATAACATACTTCTTGTAGGGCTATGCGTTTCGGATAGGGGATCATGTGAACATGCTTAACCTTCTCGACCAGCATAAGGCCGCTTTGGGCTTAGGTTTTTCCATGTAGCAGTAATTGTATAAAATTGTAACACTCTGAGCTGTATCATAGATTATATATTTTAGGCCTGTGTATAGTCCGTTCAGCCCTTCCTATTGCGGGGTGCTTCAAGGTGGCCAATTATTGTGGGTTTTGTGCTCTTTTTGACACACGTTTAGACTCTAAAACAAGTCTTCCCCTTAGCATAAAAGATCAAAGTTTCATCATTGTATTCTACATATTCTTCATTTTGATTTATATCAAGACATTTCAGTATATATTATATGTGGGCTTCTTGAATGTAATACAAGCTCTGATGGCCCCCCTCTTCTTTTCAGATACATTCGGCGGCGTCAATATTGGATAAGAACAACCTGGTGAAGTATGACAGGAAAAGTGGATATTTCCAGGTCACTGACTTGGGGCGCATTGCCAGCTATTATTATATTACCCATGGGACTATTTCGACATACAATGAGCATTTGAAGCCAACAATGGGTGATATCGAGCTTTGCCGTCTGTTCTCGCTTAGTGAGGAGTTCAAATATGTAACTGTGAGACAGGATGAGAAGATGGAGCTAGCCAAGCTTTTAGACCGGGTTCCTATACCAATCAAAGAGAGTCTCGAGGAACCTAGTGCCAAGATTAATGTTCTACTTCAAGCTTATATTTCACAGTTGAAGCTCGAAGGACTGTCGTTAACATCTGACATGGTTTTTATTACTCAGGTTCGTGATGCCTTATAGATTTTTTATTCGAATTTTCATTTATTCTAAAGTTGGATACTCTTCTTGTAAAACGTTTTTTTAAATTACTTTTTAATTTGTTTACAGAGTGCTGGACGTCTAATGCGGGCTCTCTTTGAGATAGTTCTGAAGAGGGGATGGGCACAATTGGCTGAGAAGGCTTTGAAACTATGCAAAATGATAGGCAGGAGAATGTGGAGTGTGCAGACACCACTTCGTCAATTCCATGGTATATCGAATGATATTTTGATGAAGTTGGAAAAGAAAGATTTGGCCTGGGAAAGGTATTATGACCTCTCTTCTCAGGAGATTGGAGAACTTATTCGGCACCCTAAATCGGGAAGACCACTTCATAAGTTTATTCATCAGTTCCCAAAGCTGAACCTGAATGCACACGTTCAACCGATTACTCGCTCTGTTCTGAAGGTTGAACTGACAATCACACCAGACTTCCAGTGGGAAGACAAGGTCCATGGCTATGTGGAGCCCTTTTGGATCATCGTTGAGGATAATGATGGGGAATATATTCTTCATCATGAGTATTTCATGTTGAAGAAACAATATATAGAAGAGGACCACACTGTTAGTTTCACGGTTCCCATTTATGAACCACTGCCTCCGCAGTACTTTATCAATGTTATCTCTGATAGATGGTTGGGTTCACAAACTGTTCTGCCTGTTTCCTTCAGGCACCTCATTTTGCCTGAGAAGTATCCTCCGCCGACTGAGTTGCTGGATTTGCAGCCCCTTCCTGTGACAGCCTTGAGGAATCCAGCATATGAAGCCCTTTATCAACATTTCAAGCATTTCAATCCTGTCCAGACCCAGGTCTTCACCATCTTGTATAACTCAGATGACAATGTCCTGGTTGCTGCACCGACTGGTAGCGGGAAGACCATATGTGCTGAGTTTGCCATCTTGAGGAATCATCAAAAAGGACCTGATAGTGCCATGCGGGCGGTCTACATTGCTCCTATTGAAGCGCTTGCAAAGGAAAGGTACCATGATTGGAAGAAAAAATTTGGAGAGGGTCTTGGAATCAGGGTGGTTGAGTTAACGGGAGAAACTGCAACTGACTTGAAACTTCTTGAGAAAGGTCAAATAATTATCAGCACTCCTGAGAAATGGGATGCTTTGTCTCGCCGATGGAAACAACGGAAACATGTTCAGCAAGTTAGTCTTTTCATTATTGACGAGCTTCATTTGATTGGGGGTCCAGGTGGCCCTGTCTTGGAGATCATAGTTTCTAGGATGCGGTATATAGCTAGTCAGCTGGACAACAAGATTCGTATTGTGGCCCTCTCAACTTCTCTCGCGAATGCCAAGGATTTGGGAGAATGGATTGGGGCCACCTCACATGGTCTCTTCAATTTCCCTCCTGGTGTAAGGCCTGTGCCTCTGGAAATTCACATCCAGGGTATTGACATTGCTAATTTTGAAGCTAGGATGCAAGCAATGACGAAACCCACGTATACAGCGATTGTGCAACATGCTAAGAATGGGAAGCCTGCCATTGTTTTTGTCCCTACCAGGAAGCATGCTCGTCTAACTGCGGTGGACTTGATGACATATTCGAGTGTGGATAGTGAGCAACAACCCATGTTCTTATTGCACTCTGCGGATGAGCTTGAGCAATTTGTTGCCAACATTAAGGAGCCTATGTTGAAGGAGACTATTAAATTTGGTGTAGGTTATTTACATGAGGGGCTAAGCAGCACGGATCAGGATATAGTGAATACATTGTTTGAAACAGGATGGATCCAAGTCTGTGTTATGAGCAGTTCGATGTGCTGGGGAGTCCCATTGTCCGCTCATCTGGTGGTGGTCATGGGGACACAGTTCTACGATGGTAGGGAAAATGCTCATACTGATTATCCTGTCACTGATTTACTGCAGATGATGGGTCATGCCAGTCGGCCTCTTGTTGACAATTCCGGAAAATGTGTCATCCTTTGTCATGCACCGCGCAAAGAATACTATAAGAAATTCCTCTATGAAGCCTTCCCAGTTGAAAGCCATTTGCATCACTATCTGCACGATAATCTGAACGCTGAGGTTGTTGTTGGGGTTATTCAAAACAAACAGGATGCAGTGGACTACCTTACTTGGACATTTATGTACCGAAGGCTCACTCAGAATCCAAACTATTATAATCTTCAGGGAGTGAGTCACAGGCACCTCTCAGACCATCTGTCAGAGCTTGTGGAGAATACCATCAGTGATCTAGAAGCAAGTAAATGTGTTGCCGTTGAGGAAGACTATTTGCTGTCGCCCTTGAATCTTGGCATGATTGCTTCTTACTATTACATCAGTTACACAACAATTGAGCGCTTCAGTTCTTCTTTGACTTCTAAAACAAAGTTGAAGGGTCTCTTAGAAATCTTGTCTTCAGCATCAGAGTATGAACAGCTTCCAGTAAGACCTGGAGAGGAGGAGTTGATACGAACGTTGATGAAGCACCAGCGCTTCTCACTTGAAAAGCCAAACTACGCGGATCCAAATGTGAAGGCAAATGCTTTATTGCAAGCTCATTTCTCCAGACAGCCTATTGGAGGCAATCTGTCTTCTGACCAGCAGGAGGTGCTCATTTATGCATGTAGGCTTCTTCAGGCCATGGTCGATGTTATCTCCAGCAACGGCTGGCTTAGCCTGGCCCTTCTTGCCATGGAAGTGAGTCAGATGGTCACTCAGGGGATGTGGGAGCGTGATTCCGTGCTGCTCCAACTTCCTCACTTCACCAAGGAACTGGCTAAAAGGTGCCAGGAAAATCCTGAGAAAAACATCGAGACAGTATTTGATCTGGTGCACATGGAGGATGATGAAAGGCGAGAGCTCCTGCAAATGTCGGACTCACAGTTGATGGATATTGCTCGATCTTGTAATCGTTTTCCAGACATTGATTTGACATATGAGGTGCTGGATAGCGATAATATTGGGGCTGGTGATGACGTCAGTGTACAGGTCAGTCTCGAACGGGATCTTGGAGGAAGGACAGAGGTTGGACCTGTGGATGCCCCTAGATATCCTAAATCTAAAGAAGAAGGATGGTGGCTGGTGGTTGGTGATCCTAAAACTAATCAGTTGCTCGCTATCAAAAGGGTCGCTCTCCAGAGGAAGTCGAGGGTGAAACTTGACTTCACTGCACCAACAGAACCTGGCAAGAAGACATATACTCTGTATTTTATGTGTGATTCCTATCTAGGCTGTGATCAAGAATACAGCTTCACAATCGATGTCAAGGAGGCTGGAAACATGGAGGATGATAGTTGAAAGAGGATAATATGCTCTGCTGACTTGAACCCGTTGTTGACAACTGCCTTTCATGTGAGTTCTCGCATAATTATCTTATTCCTTTCGCTCGCTGCCCCATTGTCTCCTTGGATGTGGATTTACTACTATCAGTAATGCACTTTGCCTGAATTTGTTTTTATGACTGCACCATAATCCTTGTGTTGAACCTATAAAGAGATGAAGAAAAAATAAGAAGTTATTGTGCTTCTTTCAGACCACCATAATAACTCCATAGTTTTTTTTTTTTTTCTTGGCAGACAATTGGTGTAGTTATATGGCATCGGCACCTCAACTAAGGCCTTTGATATTATATTACCTATTGTAGAGCTTATTATATCCATTCTTTATTTTGCAATCTCAGACGAGGCAGGTGTCCTCGACTCCTTTGAAAGAAAATGTTGTGCTGTATTTCTAATTATTTATCTTTCATGTGTTGTGTAGGTTCTAGTAAGGTTGCTTCTTGATTTTGCAAGCCGCGGTATTAGTTCTACCAAGTTCTTAGTGGTAACTGGTGTCAACTTTGCTCGTTTAGATTAATATCGGAACACATCATGTACTTTGTGACGACTTATCGGAGGACCGATCGTTGTGTTATGTTGCCTACTTATTTGCTTCTGGCTTCCCATGTTTGTTATATTGGGAACCATGGCCTCAGTTAATTCAAAGCATTTGAGATTGTTGTTTCTTTTTTTTTTATCGACATTTTAATTTAGTAAAATTAAATGAATTTGGTATGATCGATTAGTAGTGCAGAACTACCTTGACATGTTTGTAAAATAGAAATCAAGTATGAGTTAATTTTCCTTCTGTTTCAAAAAAAACACACACATTTTCTTCTTTTCTCGTGATTTTAAGTTAAATTACTTTTTTCTTGGATGCACTCATTTCATTTTTTCTTTTCTGTTTACGCATTGTCTCACTTATTCCCCAATATCATTCTATTTGCATCTATAATAAAAAATGTGAAGGCTCATCAACTAATAGAAAATTTTCAATTAATGCAATAATGTATTTTGTGATATTTAACAATAAATATTAACTTATTATTTAATATAAATATGACATTTCCAAGCTATCTGGGCTCTTTTGTGCTACAACTTTTAAAAATGAAAATCCCTTAGGTGTCTAAAATTTATATGTATTTCAAGAAAAGCCCAAAAAATTTAGGTTAAACCCTCACTAATTTAAGCCAGAAGTGCCACTAAAAAATATCTCGAGTCCAAATCGATTTAGCCCATAATTGTTTTTTTAAGTTTGTTTTTAAGGAAATCCAGATACTATCGCATGGTCTTTGATATTATTTCTTTTAATTGATTTTTAGGGAAACTTAATTTTTTGGATTAGGGGTATATTCTCTGTTTACGATTCATAATTTCACAGTTTAGATATCATGTTTCATACTATAAGTTTCGATTTTGGAGTAGGTTACAATATAGGCACCGTGAAAGTGGAAAAAAGAATTCAGAGAAAATAACCATACTATAATCTTGACCGCACACGTGGCACTGAAAATAAAATAAAATAAAAGGAAAAGTAAATCAACGACTAAAATTGATTGTAACCGTCAGTTAACGATTTATAATATGGTGGAACCGAAACGAAACTGCATATGTACGATTTTCAGTTTCGGTTTTGAAACCGGGTCAAAGGTTTTCGAATTATTGACCGCCGGTTGGATTCCGATTCCATTTTATATTTTTTAAACCGGATGCAGTTTCGTTTGTACAATTGAAATATATAATAGGATTTTTCTTATTTTTCATAAAAAAAAAAGCCAAGGAAGAATGTCACGAGTTTAATTAGTTGAGGCCAAAGAAGGCAGTGGGCCCCATGAAATTTAATTTTTTGGGCTATTGCTTACAGAAAGAAAATGACACCAATGTATTATTTTTCCTATTGTTTATTAGAAATTGGAGTAGTTGGATTATAATGTTTTTCAAAAGTTGGTTGGTTGGTTAACATCATCATTTGATAAAGGTCGCCACGTGATTTGGACACTAATGTCTAAAAAAAGAAAAAGTATCCAAACTTTTAAGATTAACTATGTTTGATAAACCTTTCAAATTTAATAATTAACTAATCATAACCACATGAATTAGCTATGATTAAAATTGGATGCAGAATCAAGAAAATTAGAGCTGACAAAATCGACTCAGTTCATCCAATATTTTAGATGAGATATTAGTCCGATAAACTGGATCGATGTGAACCGGGCCGTCTAAATTACCATCTTTAATGAAAGCACAGGCCTCTTGGGCCCCCACCATCAGCTGTCGCTTTTGACTAACTGAGAAACTTTTTTCCTCATAAAATGGCCATACGGCCGCCGTCACAATTCAATGTATGTGTCCTTATTTACTTTTTGTATTTTATTTACAAGAATAAATACTATTTAATTTAATTTGTGTTTTTTTTCTTAACAAATAAATAAAAGAATAAATACTATTTAATTTAATTGAATAAATAATTATACCCTATATAATCTATCTATATCGTCATCAATTTATTTTTTTCTTACCAAAATCTTTCCTAAACTATAATTTTGCTCCCTCTCTTTTCATGGTATAATAAATTCGTGTAATATTGGAACAAAAGACATAGTTATAAGATTTTTACAGAGATTTATTGGGACATGTTAAGGAGTAATATTGAAAAAATTGTGAGTTTTCTTGCTAGAATTAAGTCTGCAAATTAGTCGAGTCGAGTCGAGCCAAACTTACTGTTGTTCAAATTTATTTGAAATATTATCGAGATTCTAATATTATGTTGATAATTAACCGAATCGGGTTTGAACGAGCTTTGATCGAGCCGAACACGAGTAGATTTAGTGTAGTTTGATATTTTACACTTATTTTAACATTTTTCACTTATTGAGTTCGAGTCGATATTCAATCTTGCTTGATATCTCTAATCAAACATAATTTAAACGAGCTCTTAACAAACGACCTCAAATTAAATATCGAGTAGTTTGGTTTATTTTAAAAGCGATAAACAAATCGAATTTAGATAATAATTCATCCGCATTTTTACCTCCAGCTCAAGTAAAACTGCAAACGTGACGTATACGACTAGGGTGTTAGATAATTATAATCGATGATTAACATCGAATCAAATAGCATAATCGATACTCTACGTTGATGATCCGAAAAATCTATAGATCCATACCATAATCATAACACGGAAGCGTACCTGAATCCATCACGGAAGAAGCCTTTAGGATTTTAATGATCTTCCAGACGAATA
>JAUEKW010163878.1:0-17305 GCA_032274785.1 Ajuga reptans | reverse complement strand
TTTATTAATTAATGGACGTGCGATATCTTTAACACGGGGAGTTATGGAGTCTAATAGAAGTCCTGATTCGGTTCGGGATAGGACGGGAGTGCAACATTAATTCTCTAGTGGAATGAATTAATGTTTTTGGGCCAAATAATGTTCTAATAAATCACAACCGTTAGATCGTACCTCTTTGACTAAAGATCATGATCCTATGGTTTGATTGCATCATTTTTCGAACGTTCACGTCCTTTCGTTCGCACCTATTCCACTTGAACATACACAATTTTTCACTGACACCTCTTTGTCTAAAAGAAACTTCTCCATTCACACCTCAAAATTCCAACAATCTCCCACATGAATGGAAGAAGTCGTCAACAGTGAATGACAATTAATGCATGTACTCTAGACTGACACACAAGAAAGTCCCAACGAACTGCCATTGCATCGAGAGAGGTAGTTTTCAGCTTTGAACCTTCCCTAGTGAGATTCTATCGGATTTACTCGCTGCTCGGTGAACGCAATATCTTGAACTGGCAGCTTTTTGTGTAAACCAAGACAATAACATTCACACAATGACCGTTCTGATATCTTTCAATTCTCACATTGTGTCCATTTCGGCCATGGACCATAGCTTAGATTCATAAGTGTTCCATTAGAAGCGGCCTCACTTCTCACTTATATAGGTGACCTCCTATTAGGACTTAATCCTGGAGTAGCCTGAAATACCCCACCGTATTCGGCATAGGAGTCATTAAAAGCGTAAACGCTTACCCTCACCACACGTCATCAGGATAGCAATTGGGCATCTCTGAGAATGAGTTTGAATGAGTTCCAAGTTCTAGACCGAACACATTCGAATTCCAAGTGCACAAATGAACCGTTCATAACTTAGTTGTCTCATTGAACCAAGTTCGTGGGATCTTCACTCATCATGGTTAAGTTACTGCTATGCCCGTTCTTTAGTGTGTGGCTTTTGAACTCACTCTCCTAGACCTACATCGTAGTTTGATCTCTCATTCACATTTCTCATTAACGGATCCATATTATTCTATTGGAGATTAGTTACTTTATGGCCCCCATTTCTAACTTTAGGTACATTTTACCTTAGCTGAACACCCCACATTTGAACACTTCCGTGGGAAGACCGTATCCCCCACATTTAAATATTTATATGGGAAGATTTCTTCTCCCCCACATTTCTATATTTATATGGAAACTTAATTCCCATATAGGGGTGTCTAGGTCATATCCTAAGTAATCAATCAATAATTGAATTACTTGTATTGTAGTCTAGAAACTACTTGGCTATTTCTTTAACTATCAAAGATTTAGCCAATTGGACTTTCATCCATTTTAGTTGGGCTCAAATTCTTTAACCGATTAATTTTATGTCCACAATTTAGCCCAATGGACTTGTATCCATCTAGTTGGGCTTATGTCCTCTTTTTGGACTCATTGAGTTCATATGGACATCCATTTTATCAATAGGATATTTATCCTCTTTGGGCCTTTTCAAAACCCATATGGTTTTGCTTTTGGGCTTACCCCAAATAGCCTCGTATGGATGGAGATTTTTCAATATCCCCATGTCCAAACCGAAAACAAAGACTCATCGAAATTTCAACTCTTTGGGCCTACTCGGTCTTTAAGTTATGCGAGAATTCCCACCATGTGATTATGTCTAAGGCATGATTATGTCTAAGGCATGTTTGTAACCTTCTACGTATCCCTCGGACATGTTTGACTCTTTCTATACATGTTCGCTAGATATGTATAGCAATTATAGTCTTTGCTGGTCACTTTGGTCAAGTCCAAAGACTTAACATCTCCAATTTGATTAGGCCCCATGTAGCCTCAATCAAAATTATAGTTGGGCAATATTAATTTGTGCACACACAACAGAATTGGGCCATGTGTGAGCAAAATAACCCAATTTTCACATTTTTCCACTTAGAAGAATGCTCCAGCTTCCAACTAGAGGCCTTTCACTCTATCTAGTATTCATTGGGCTACAAATCAAACGGCCCATTTCTTATTTCAAAATCCAGATCAGTTAGGCCCCTTGATTTAGCCTAATTAGATTGAAAATAAGAAAACAAGCGTCGTCTTCCTCACACAATACCACCACTTACTGATCGACACAATGCTTCAGTGGTGAAACTTTCATCCGACACGTACTGTCATTAGCATTTTGCGGACATACCCTTCCACCGAGAGGTGTAACTTTTTTCACATTCGCTTTCCCCGCTTGAACTATTTTGACCCACCAGAAGCCCGTAACCACCGCCATTTTATAGTGACTTCATCGCACGGAACAGTGTTACTCTATTGAGACTGTCTGAAGCATCGCCTCCAGCACTGCAGCACGCACGAGACAAATCAGAGATTTACCATGGCTGACGTGGATTCAAACACGCCTACCCACCGCCGGAACCATCATTCTGCCGTTGTCAGCTTGTCGCAGCTGTTATAACCCGAACTCCGTCTACTGCCATCTCTTGTAGCCAAGATTAACCACGCCCATCACTGCATCAATTTGGTTGCTACAGAGCCATTGGGTGGGTGGTTATCAAGTGGGTTTTTGGCGGTAGTGTAATTTCTTTTGGTGCACTGAAGCTAATGACACATTTTTGCCAACTTTTTTTTGTTCCACTGTGTGAAGAAACCCTTTTATAGACAAGACATCACCAGCCACCCTCAATTTCTCATTCACGAGGCATATGCGTGTGCTTTATTTCTTCCTTGCAATGTCAAGAACATTAATAAGCAAGTTTACAGTTTAAATTAAACATATAAATTAAAATTTACATCACCTGTGAAGTCGAAAATATTCGACTATATATGAAATATCGTGTTGGTAGTCATTTTCAAACACACTTAATATCATCTTACGATTATTGGGAAAATGTAGTTGTGTATTTGAAAATGACTCTATAAACGGGACTAGGTAAAATCGAGGCACGAGTTTGACTCGCTGTCCGTAAGACGATATTGCCCCGTATCCAAGTGCTCACGATCTTCGCCAATTGTCCCCAAGATACAACGTCTTTAAACTTTAGGATTCACAGCACAACGAAACCAAAGCTACTCGATATTGTAGTGCGGTTATGCTACTTCTTTTTTATCCCTTCTTGGAATGTGAAATGGGAAGGTCTATTTATAGACTTTAAGAGGGTCATTTCATGAATGGGTACACCTCTTCAATTTGATCAATCACAACCGCTAGATCGTACCTCTTTGACCAAAGATCACGATCCTATGGTTTGATTGCATCATTTTTCGAACGTTCACATCCTTTCGTTCACACATGTTCCACTTGAACAGACGCAACTTTTCACTGACACCTCTTCGTTTAAAAGATACTTCTCCATTTACACCTCAAAATTCCAACAAAAAGGTCATAGATTCTCTAACTATCATGCAAAAGATATTGTTGTATCTAAAGAAAAAGCATTGACAATCCAAACATAAATCAACACCTCCATAAGAGATGAAAAGTAACGGTAAGAAATCCTTTAAGGTCTCGTTCCAAGTTTCCCGAGTAACAAAGCATATCCTCATCTTCATCTATTTGGACTTGTGAAAGTTTAACATCGAGTAACTGCCTCGCCTCTTCAATTGTTCAAACTTATTTTCTGGCAATGTAGTTAACGGTCTACCCGAGTGCGAACAAAAATCTCCTTGAATTTCTCCTCATCAATTTTGACTTGTTTATCCCCTATGCTTATACCTACTATGGTCACCACATAGTGATCGGCGACACTAATTATCATAGAAGTTGAGTGGCCTCCAAATAGAGCCCCTTCACCTAATATAAGCTGCTTGAACGACTAAAGAGGTGTTCGAATTAATTACTATACAAAACCATAAATACTTACATCGGTCTTTACAGCAGAAAACCTTGACCAAGCTCTGATCCACGCACCGTGATACTCTGATCGAGATAAGATCACTTGTGGACCTTATCTAGTTTCCACAACCCTCTTTACCTTTTTTCTCTCTGTCTGTATGTTTTGTTTTCACTCTAAGAGAATTGATGCAGTAACTGAGTGGAATGAGAGGAATTACGTATGACCTGCTATCATACGTGATTCCTCTAAGGTAAGGTGGACCTTCCTGAATTAAGGAGATTTTATTCTCCCTTAATTCAATCCTCATTCCTTAATGGAATATCCATCTCCCTTAATTATATCCGGATACCACTTAATTGTATCCGGATATGGACCAATGGGCCCACCCCATGGGCGGCCCAATAATTAATCCTTTAATTAATTATATTATTATTAAGCCCAACCAACATCTCCTACTCGCACATGCAGGTGAGACCTTTGGTTTATCCAAGCAACATACACGATCAGTCCATACGGCAAATGGGTCGTGTGATCCTCGAGTATACGAGCTCTACAAGCTATAAAACTGGTTAAGGTTATATAGCAGCTCAACTGGCTTACCGAAAGACATCTGCAACTCGACATGCACCCCAGATAACTTTCTATCTACACAAGTCTATATATCTCTTATCCCTCATTAGAGCATATACGACAATATGAATTCCTCTTGTATCCAACTTATGTCCTCGACACAGTTGACCGGTCTCAGGATACTAGGCAATGTGTAAACAAAAGATAATCTCCCTATTTGCTAACACTTTTAAACTATCCCTTAGTTGTTTTCCTAGACATATACCGCATGCCCGAATTTGTAGCGTGGCTATTGGTATAATGCTAAAGTAGCAACACTAAGAGACAGACTCAAGGCTTAGCAAAAAGTCTTAAGGGTACCCATGAGGCAATCAGACCTCTAGGTCTCACACATAATGAAAAAACAGGGATCCATTTCTCATTTCCTTGATGGATCACTAGAGCACACATAGTATGAAACATGCCTTACGATACTCCTCTCTTCTCATAAGAGCATGTTTCTTAAATATCGTACAAATCACAGTCTAAGTGTACCCCGACTTTTTACTTGAGTGTTGAAGCAGTGAGCTCTCACAAACTCTATGATTTGGCTCCGTACGAGTTTCAAATAAATCATTGCAAAATCCATTTTGATTATCTAATAATCTCATCTCTTCACATACCCAAATGTAAGAGGTGATTGCTTGTGTGAGTAAGCCAATCAAACTCATTGACATATCTATGGTGGAACCACCAGAAAGTTCCATGTGCATAAACAATATTGTATTGATGATAAAATAGTATTAATAAAAGAGGTTCAAGTCTAAAACAAATATATTATTATCAAATCTTTCGTAGCCCTAATGCCCAAAACACGTTTCACAAAAATCTCCCTCGGAATGAGTTTAGTGAAGGGATCAACTACCATTTGATGTGTAGAGATGTATTCCAGCGTGATTTTCTTCTTTTATACGATATCTCTTACAAAGTTGAACTTTGTATCTATGTGTTTGGCTCTTCCATGAAACTTGGGATCTTTTGAGTACGCTATGGCAGCCTGGTCATCACAATGTATCACCACTGCCCTTATTGGAGTGTGTGATATTCCCAAATGTTTCAAGAATCTCTTTAGCCATATAGCCTCTTGTACTGCAGATGCACATGCCACAAATTCAGCTTCCATTGTGGACAATGCTACACAAGTTTGTTTTTTGTTACACCATGAGATGGTGCCATTGTTGAGCAAGAAAGCATGACCAGAAGTGGATTTACGTTCGACTAAGTCACTACCCCAATCAGCATCAGTGTATCCTTTCAAACACAAGTTATCTCCTTGATAACAAAGGTAGTACTCTGCAGTACCCTTTAGATATCTCAGAATTCTTTTCACAGCCATCCAATGCTTTCTCCCCGAATTTGATTGATACCTCCCAACTAGACCCACAACATATGGTATATCGAGATGTGTACACATCATCGCATAAATTAAACTCCCAATTACATTGGAGTATGGTACTTGGGACATCTCAACTTTCTCTTTTTTAGTCTTGGAACACATATCACGGCTAAGTGATTCCCATTTGACCACAAGAGTATCCACAGGTTTGCAGTTTTCTATGTTGAATCGTTTTAGGACTTTACTTATGTAAGTTTTTTGTGAAAGCCCAAGCAGTCTCCTTGAACGATTCCTATGGATTTTTACACCAAGTATGTATTCTGCCTCACCTATGTCTTTCATCTCGAAGTTTGAGGATAACTATTTCTTGATGGTATCCATATACTCCTTGTCATTTCCAGCCAACAGTATATAGTCTACATACAGAGCGAGAATTACAAAATTCTCACTAGAACGCTTCTTATAAACACAATGGTCTTCATCAGTCATGACGAAGTCATTTGAGATAACCGTATTATGAAATCTCAAATACCATTTCTAGAAGATTGCTTTAAGCCATAAATCGACCTTTTCAATTTACAGACCTTTTCCTCTTGTCCTGAAAGAACGAAACCTACGGGTTGTTGCATGTAGATTTCTTCTCCCAATTCTCCATTGAGGAAAACAATTTTAACTTCCATCTAATGTAACTCCAAATCCATGTTTGCTACTATTGCTAGAAGTAGGCGAATCGAGGCAAATCTCACTACAAGGGAAAATGTTTCATCATAATCAATACCCTCTTGTTGGGTACAACCTTTTGCCACTAAGCGAGCCTTATACCTCTCCACAGACTCATCGGCCTTTCTTTTTATTTTGAGAACCCATTTGTTCCCATTAGCCTTGCGTCCACAAGGAAGATCTACAAGTTCCCAGACCTAGTTCGATCTCATCGACTCTAGTTCTTCTTCCATTACAACTCTCCATTGGTCTTTGGCTAGACAAGACAAAGCCTATTTTACAGACCTAGGTTCTTCTTTATCCACTAATGCATGCAAAGGACAGAGTTTCCAACTCTTTCTTATTCCTTTTAGACATGATAAGTACATGCCCCTCTCCGTTAAAATAAAATTTTAGTGCACGTTTCCTAGCATTTTTTTGAAGCTGTGAGTCATCCAGAACGGAATCACTCCTGTTCCGATCCACATCAACATCCTTAGCTAAATCGCTTCCACTTGGATCGAAGGGAATGTGATCCTCTTGGCTCTTGCTTGAAAGATCGTCAACTTCGAATAAGGGTTCTATATTCCTAATACTACCCTTGCTAGGAAAATCATTCTCCAAGAAAGTAGAATTTCTTGACTCAATTTCAGTTAGTGCAGCATCTATACGCTCTCCAATAAACACATAACCTTTTGACTGCTCACTGTATCTTATAAAATACATTTCTTACCTCTAGGTCCGAGCTTTCCATACATACATTGATTGTCATGTATATAAGATGCTGACCCCCATGTCCTAAGGTTATTAAGGTATGGTTTCCTACCATTCCAAAGTTCATAAGGAGTTGTACTAACTGATTTGGAGGGTACTCTATTCAGCACGTATGTAGCTGTCAAAAGTTCATCTCCTCAAAAGAAAATCGGCAGACTTGCTTGTGCTAACATGGATCTTACCATTTCCAGCAACGTTCTATTCTTTCTTTCAGCAACACCATTTTGTTGTGGTGTATAAGGAGTAGTTAACTGTCGGATAATACTTTTTTCACTACATATTTCCTTGAACTGTTCAGACAAGTACTCACGTCCTCGATCCGTTCTCATTGCTTTTACTGTCCTCTCCTTTTAATTTTCTACTTTGATATATGTAGCGTCTACAACAATCTAATACATCGGACTTATGAGAAATCAAATAGAGGTGACCAAAATGCGAGTAATCATATATGAAAGTAATGAAATAATAAGCTCCATATCTTGCCCTTACACTCATAGGGCCACATATATCAGAATGAACTAATTGCAATGGAAGTTGAGCTCTAACAACTTTACCAAATGGGTTTCTTGTCATTTTACAGGCAAGATAATGTTGACAAGTAGATAAAGAGACTTTAGAAAGTGGACCCAACAACCATTCTTTCACTAGCCTATTCATATTGTCTTACCCTATGTGACCTAGTCTAGCATGCCAAACATTTTTATCTAAAACAACAACACTAGAAGAACTAACATTATAACATGAAACATTTTCATAAGTTCCATACGTAGTTCGGTCAAAATCCAATATGATAAAACCATTCAAAAGATGTCCAAACCCAACACAAGTACCTTCAAGAGAAACAATAATTTTGTCCCTTTGAAATAATATTTCATAACCCAATCTAAGAAGAACATAAACAGAGATAAGATTTCGTCTAATCTCCGGAGCAAAGAGGACATCATGCAGGATAAGAGTGCGCCCACTGGCTTACTCGAGCTTGCAGGTCCCAATTCCATTGACTTCAACTCGAGCATTATTTTCCACATAAATTCATCTTGTCCCCGCTGGAACTCAACGGAAATCTACAAATGCTCCTTGATCTCTAGTCACATGGTCCGTAGCCCCTGAGTCTACAATCCACAAAGGATAAGATTCAGTAAGTAAAACGGTACTAGAGACATAAAAAATACTCATAGAAGAGTTAGAAAGATTAACCTTGTCCCGCTTGGGCTTAGAGCACTCACGTGCAAAGTGACCGATTTTGTCACAGTTGAAGCATTTCAGTTTGCTCTTATCTTTCTTCTTCTTATTCACATTATTTTTCATATTTTCTTAGCATTATTCTGAGAACCTCCTCCGACATTCCCTCTTTCCCTTTAGTCTTCTTCCCCTTGTTGCCCTTTTTCTAGTTCATTTTACGTTTAAAGTCCGAAGCCTTTTTCGAATTAGATTCGACAACTAGAGCACTTGAAATAGACCTTGCAGCTCCGAGCCGCTCGTCCTCAAGTTCAACATGACAAGCAGTAGTCTCAAAGGTTTTGATGCTCTTATTATGGGTCAGATTGACCTTCAAGTGCTCCCATTTATCGGGAAGAGACCGAATCAGAGCCTGGATTTGCTACTCGTTGGAGAGAACATGTCTGCCATCAGATCTCTTATCATATTAGACATCACACGTATGTGTTGCCAAATTGTGTGATCAGCCTATTTTTTGTAAGTATCAAACTTGATGGTCAATTGCCTTAAGCGAGTGATCGAGGTTCCACCATACTTCTCACGTAGATATACCCAGATATCGTGAGCAGATGGTTGTTGCTCACACTCAGGGATCATGTCATCAACAACCGAGCTTACCAAAATCCCACGCGTAGTGGAATTCTTCTTTTTCTACACTGCGTAGGCCTCTTGGTCTCGCCTCCCTTGAGTTCCAGTTCCAGGACCAGGGTCTGCCAGTACATGGTCTATTGCCTCCAACGTGTTTTGCTCCTACAAGACATACCATATCTTATGACGCCAAGTGTCATAGTTATCGCCATTAAATTTGTCACCCTTGTTCAAATCAGTGATAATCGATTTTGTTGCCATGGTCTAATTATTAAAAACATATCAGTCAATACAATAGTTATGCACAATGAAGTTTTATGTTAATCCAACTAACATCTATTATAATCCAACACATAATCAGCTTCGAAAAATAACTTAGAGCAATTAAATCATCAGCCAAACTTAGTGTTTTCCTTATAATAGATTTAGCTAAAAAAACATAAAACTTTTTAGAATTTCGGATGTCAAGCATATTAATCTTCTAAAAAATCCCACTTAATCAAGCAACATACAGTTAAAAATCATAAATAATGACACATCATCAAGATTTCCAACAATAATCCACGATGTTCAATACATAAGCAAAAAATGTATCATATGAAATCGAAAAGACTAAAACAATAACATGTCTGAGTGTTCAAGACTTAACACATAAACTTCTCAAATTCCTCAAGTCATCTTTAATTCTTTATGACTCTTCCTAGACAAAATCTCAAATATTTTGATCTCCTCAAAGAGACCTTGTTGTGAACCAACATTGAATTTGATTTGAGCCAACAGATCATTGACTAGGCCTTTTATGTGTCGACTGTTCCCGGATAGCCTTGCCTTGAGAGAGAAGTGCCCTGACTTCAGACTAGGACTCATTCCTAGTAGAGCAGACCTTCCTATGTTAGATTGACAGTCTTTAAGCATTTCACGGACTACATTAGGGCCATCAATGATAACATGATCTCCATCTCCAGTAGTCATGTTGTGTTCTTCAAGCCTTCCAAAGGTCTTTTTCCAACGTTCCTCATACTCTACAGGAAGTGAGGTTTCCCATAAGTCTAAAGAGGCCAACTGTTCCTCGATTGTAGGGGTCACCTTCCAGGCCATCAAGAGACGTAGATGAGTCCACATCTTGAGCATGACCAACTAGTGTTCAGGAAATGTGTGTTCAGGTATCATCTTATAATACCAAAACACGACCAAATTGTGATGAGCATAGGTAATCTCCTCTCTAGTCAGAGTTCATCTTATCCTCACCCTACAAGAATGGGAAAGTCAGTTTCAAAACAAGTTATTTATTATAAAACACATAAACACTCAATAACGCCAAAAAGAAACTCGGTTTCAATGCGTTTATATCATCAGTTAAGTATTTAGAAGTGTTTTATAACTTGTTTCCAACCTCCAACTATCTCAGGGACTCATATGGCATAAGAAGTGCAATCGTAAATTGAAATTTTTGTTCACACAAACCCTTTAATGGCACATATGCCCTGAAAAATGTCAAGAAAACAATCAAAAATTGCTCCACACACTTCATACACGTACCTATGACCCTCTAACAACCTACACACGCCCATACACGTGTCCCACGCACCTCTAGGACCCTTCACGTGCTTCCATGTGCCTCCTACTAATCTAGACTTGCCCCCACGCGCCGCCACGTACGACCCACGCGCCGCCACGTACCGGCTACAGTCTGTTGACCGTCCGACAGTGGTCTGGTGGAGGTCCGGCGACCGGCCTGTGATTGTTCGGCGGTAGTCTGGCGGTCCAGCGACTGACCAGTGGTGGTCCGGCGAGGGTCCAGTGACCGGCCGACGTGGCTTGACGACTAAGTCAATGCTGACGTGGCACACGTAGCACCATTCCATTGGTCCACGTGTGCTGACTCAGCTGCTGACTCAGCCCTAAAAGTTCCACCCCACGCCCACTTGCCCTAGCTGCGCGTGACCTACACTCGCCGTCACGATGGCGGTCTCGGTCAATCGGGTTCTGGCAACCCTCCCCATATTTTGACTATTACTGTTCCAACAGTACACTCAAAAATACAATCACACATACGAAAATGCATGTTTGAGCAACAACAACATATGGGGAGAGTGATGGAATGAAAATAATCAAATAAATATTTAATTATTTCTGAAAAACCATCAATTAACAATTAAACCTTGCTAAGAATTCCAGAACTTCAAAAATTCATAGAATATTCATATTAACTCCAAAAAATATAAGGTCAGCGACCATGGAACCCAAATCATATGACTATACACATGTAAAATCTCAAAAACTTCTATCACACAGACAGACAGGAATAAATTTTCAAAAAACACAAAAATTAGATATTGTTCTAATTTTTTAAAAATATTAGTATGGCCAAAAAATCCAAAATTAAGCAGATATATCATATATATCAATATGCACATTCAGAAAAATTTTAGCCTAAAATTCCACAAAATATTTTTGAGATTATACAGTTATCATTCAAATTTGTACCAAATCTGCACAGATTTGTACGAAATAAAATGCAGCAACATATCACATGTACGAGATCAGAACCTAATAGCTCTGATACCAATGTTGGAATTAATTACGGTACAAAACCGTAAATACTTACATTGGTCTTTGTAGTGGAAAATCTTGACCAAGCTCTGATCCACGCACCGTGATACTCTGATCAAGATAAGATCACTTGTGGACCTTATCTAGTTTCCACGACCCTCTTTGCCTTTTTCTCTTTATCTGTATGTTTTTTTTTTTTCTCTCCATGAGAATTGATGCAGTAACTGAGTGGAATGAGAGGAATTACGTATGACCTGCTTTCATACGTGATTCCTCTAAGGTAAGGTGGACCTTTCTGAGTTAAGGAGATTCTATTCTCCCTTAATTCAATCCTCATTCCTTAATGGAATATCCATCTCCCTCAATTATATCCGGATACCACTTAATTATATCCGGATATGGACCAATGGGCTCACCCCATGGGCGGCCCAATAATTAATCCTTAAATTAATTATATTATTATTAGGCCCAACCAACAAGAGGACTTTCAATATCTCTCCGGTACAATATGAAAACTTGTATCCGAGAAACTAGAGAGTTTCCACCAGCCCCAAGACCAAGAATACCTTGTTATGATGGCGATGCGTGGCGATCAATTTCAATGCCAAATAATATATTTGACAATTAGGATATACGTTTGTGATAGTTGTGAATGCAAATCTTTCCAATGCTAGAACATTAGTTCTCCTGATGCTAGCTGCATAAGTCCCATCACAGACATATTGACTTATTTCACAAGAACAGAAAAAACACGATCATATTCTCGTTTAGACTTACGGACAATATTTCTCTTGTGGAAGAATATTGATAAACAATGGGTTGGTCACGCCCAACTCATATTAGAACACTTCTCGTGTGTATGGCTAGAAGTTGGGGATGTGGGTGATTGCATATTGTTGAAATATTAAATAAAAGTAAATCATATTCTGAAATAAGTGATGCTACAATGGCATCACCTTCTGAGCGTGTAAAGAATGTTCTGTTAAAATGGTATGGTGGTGTATAAGTTTGAGGATAATTGTAGAAGGATTTAGGTTAATATTGCTAGTGATAAGTGTGACCTAGAAATAACTCAAAAGAATGCAAAAGAAAAGAGTCACGGTACAACCATTTTAAATTACATAATGTAATTTAGAAAAAACAGATAGTATTGTGATTTTCTTTATATCAAGCATTACAATACTATCTATTTTTTCTAAATTATATCTTGTAGTGAAAAATAGTTGTGTTAATGGTTCTCTTTTTATACACTATTCTAAATTGTTTCTAGGTCACACTTATTATTAGCAATAGTGACCCACATCGTTCTAACATTATCCACAAACTTATACACCACCATACTATTTTACGACAACATTCATTGCACTCAAAAGGTTGCAAAATATGCTTTACTTTTATAAAATAATTTAACGATAGGCAATCACCCACATCCCCAACTTCTCGCAACACACAAAAAATATCCTAGTATAGGTTGGGCGTGACTAACCCATTGTATGTCAATCTTCTTCCACCAGAAAAATATTGTCTGGTAGCTCTACACGAGAATGTGTTATTATTTTTGCTCTTGTGAAATAGGCCAATATGTCTATGATAAAACTTGCGCAGCTAACACTAAGAGCACTGGTGTTTTAGCATTTGAAAGATTCACATTCACAACTATCACAAATGTATATCCTCATTGTCGAATGAATTGTTTGGCATTGAAATTGATCATCACGCGTCACCATGGCTACAAGGTATATATTCTTGGTCTTGGGGTTGGTGAAAATTCTCTAGTTTCTCGAGTAGGATACAAGTTTTCATATTGTATCGAAGATATAAAAAATCTCTTTACTCGTTCAACCAACTTATATTAGGTGAATGGGATATATTCGGAGGCCACTCGACCTGTATGAAAATTAATGCCGTCGACTATTATGTGGTGACCCTAATAGGTATAAGTGTATGGAATAAACAACTCAAAATTGATGAGCAATTCGAGGAGAATTTCATTCCTCACTCGAGCACACTGTTAACTACACTGTTAGAAAATGAGTTTCAACAATTGAGGAAATAGGCAGGACGGTTGCTCGATGATAAACTTTCATTAATCCAAATAGATGAAGATGAGGATATTCTTTATTACTCGGAAAGTTGGAACGAGACCTCAAAGGATTTCCGACCGCGACTTTTCATCTTTATGTTTGGATACTGAAGGCTTTTTCTTTAGATACTAGAATAATATATTTTGCTTGGCATTCAGAGAATCTACAGATGTTTTCATATTATATTGTACATATTAGAAATCTCCACTACCAGTTCAACAAGCTTATTTTAGGTAAAGAGTCCATATCCGAAGGCAACTCGACTCCTGTGACAATTAATACCACTAGTCATTATGTGATGACCTAGTCGGTATATGTGGAGGGAATCAATAAATCAAAATTGATAAGGATTAATTCAAAGAGAATTTTGTTCCCGACTCAGTCATGACGTTAACTAGATGGTCAGAAAATGAGTTAGAACTATTAATGAAAGAGGTGAGACTGCTGCTCAATAATAAATTGTTCCATATTTAAATACTTTAAGATCTGAATCTTCTTTAATTCCTCCTCATCAATTTCAAGTTGTTATCCCCTACACTTATGCCTTCCAAGGACATCACATAATTGCCCTCCCTATTAATAGGAGGAGCCATGTCATTGTGGAAGCTTACATTATGCAACTATTACCAGGCCACCCATTGCTTTTAGTGTGAATAAAGTGAGCTAGTTTATGCAAAATCCCCTTGACAAGCAATGGAAAGTGTGAAGAGGATATTAAGATATTTGTCAGGCACATTGGGATTATGGGCTTAACTTTGTGACAAGTTCATGTGATAAAATCATAGCGTATGCAGATGCAGATTGGGCTACTGATGTGGATGACAAAAGATCTACATCAGGCTTCTGTGTATACCTTGGAAAAAATTTAGTTGCTTGGAGTGCCAAAAAGCAGCATGTTGTTTCAAGATCTAGTACGGAGGCATAATATAGATCTCTTGTTAATGCTTCTTGTGAGGTGATTTGGTTGCAATCCTTATTGAGAGAATTAAAGTTGGGACAGAATCTGAAAACCACCATTTAGGTGGACAATCAAGGTGTTATATCTCTCTCAGCTAATCATGTCTATCACTCAAGAACGAAGCATCTTGAATTGGATTTGCATTTTATTAGAGAGAAGATTATGAGTGAAGTTTTTTCTGTCCAACATGTTCCTTCAATTGATCAAACTGTTGACATCTTCACCACGGCATTATCTGGACAATTCTTCAGTAGATTGAGGAACAAACTCAATGTGTTGCCTTAGGTCTCCTTCGAATTGAGGGGGCATGAAAACAGAAATACCAAAGAGGAAAATAAGGCTTTGGCTGATGAGAAAAGCAAGCATGATGTTTGGAGAAAGAAGGAAAGCAAGGAAAAGTCAAGGAGAAACAACAGGCAATGGAACAGTGCCATTAAAGCTACAGAAATGGACAATATAACAACTAGTAGAAGTACACTGAGTTGGTGATACTCTGAAGATACTATTTGGCAGTTTGTTGTGTACTGTTACATTACAATAAATACATGTTTGACTAGTGTATTGTTCTAGTATCTTTTATTGCCTAGTATAAGTATGGGCGCCGACTATTCAAAGCCGACTATATTTCTTAACCTAGCCCACTTCTTAATACAACCCACTTTTATTTTAAAGTGCATCCAATCTACTTAATTCAGCCCACCTATTTCCTGTTTTGCCCCTTGTATTAAACTAATTAATTAATATTAAAATAAAATAAAATAAATAATTAATCTTCGTCTTCTCCGACTATCATTTCATCGGAGAAATCAAAATTTCAGTATCCATTAACTTTAAGTCTAATGAAGAGATAACATAATAGAGATTTGCGGCCATCATCATCCCTTGTTTGCTTTCATGCCCAATTGCCCATCTACCCTGTTTGTGTTTTTTTCTTTTCTTTGTATTTTTTATTCCTCCAAGATATATAAGAGGATTTTTCCCATTTGATGTACCAAAATCATTCTCAGTTCATATATACTAAAGTTTTATGAAAAGATACCTAAGACCACGTGTGGGTATGCCACGGAGGATTCCTCGCTTGGATGACGGATCCTCAAGATAACCTGCAAGAACTCACACCGGAGAGGGTCTCCGGTGAAGAGCCTCCGATGCCTAAGTCAGATGAGTGTTACTTGGAGTAGTACTCAAGTTTAGACAATGTAACAGTATTTGCACAGTAGTGATAGTAATGAATGCTTTACCTGAAATAAATGAGGGGTATATATACTTACCAGTTAGGGCAAGGGGTAAAAGAGCTATTTCAGACCTTTCCACCAAACCATAATTCCAGTTGGCAGTACGGTTCTGGAAATACCGGGATATGCTTGTGGTCCCCTGTACTTTCTGTCAGTAACTATCAGTGTACTGGCGGCGGGCACATTACCTTTTGTCGGTGAGTAGAGCACGAAGTTCATTAGGTGCATCAAGCCCATTGCATCATTCTCATAGTTCGGGTACTATTAGTAACTTTCGTGTAGCTTCCCAGTTCGTTCCAAACCCGAACCCTTTTTAGTGGGTCAAGAGCATCGGCCCCTTCGCGAAGCACGATATGTCCCTCAGAGGCGCGAGGCCTGAGCTGAAGAGGCACATCAGCTGCCCCCTTCCTTTCTTACTCTGAATGAGCATACTACGCGAGTTCGGGGTAGATAACCTTATGCACTCAGCATCCTCCCGTGTCAAATCACTCGTGCCTCGATTCTTACCTAGAGCCTTTTGGATTTTCGAGGTCTCATCCCATCCGTTCATTCAAAATGCACTTAACATCAGGGATTCTGCCAAGTATCAATTTCTTGTGGTGCGGCGTTTCACATTTTCTCCCATTTTCTGTCTATAAATAGCTCCCCTTTCAATTTATTTCATCTCCTTCACTTTTCAGCTTTTACCCTAATTTCTTCTGATCATCTTTTTCGGCGTGTATACAGAAACTCCGCCGTCTCCAAGGATTTGCTTTCTTCTACCTCTTCCTTTATTATGGCTAGGGCTTTTCCTTGGTTCCCTCCCAAAGTAGGGTCCTCACAAGTGATTCCAGGTACATGAACTTCATTCCTTTGGTGTGCTTTTAGTTTTCCCTTCTTCTTCCCTGTAAAAATGTCTAGATCTTCTTCTCCCGTTCGAGAAATCGCCCGATTTCTACGAAATGGTAGCAAAACCTCCTCCTCTGATTCGCTGGATGAACCGTTGGTATTTCTGGATCCGGAGACAGCGAAATGACTCAATCTGACGTGAACTTTGGGGAGAGTTCGAACGTCAGATCTGATACCGTTACTTTAGCCATTAGGGATTCCTCCTCTCATTCCCTTGTGTCCCTAGGAAGGACTTTAGTAATCCATCCTGGGGACGAATCCTCTTCTACGAACCCTCCCCTAACTGGTAGGGTAAAAAAGATAATCTCCCCCGATCAACGATGGAGATGGGACAAAATCGCTGGCCCTTCTAAATTTAGGAACTTGTCCTTTTTAGAAGAGAGGATGTTCGCTACTTCAGACTTCATAGTGGAGCTTCCGGATGAAGACAAGCGTCCTAATCAACTGAACCCCCCTACTTTAGCTTTTTGGAAATCCTATGTGGATGTAGGTATTCGAGTTCCCATCATGAACTATCTAGCCTCCTT
>JAUEKW010163343.1:0-17349 GCA_032274785.1 Ajuga reptans | reverse complement strand
CTTATTTGATTTTACATACGATTGGTATCCAACAACGATCCTGGGAGCAGATCAGCGCAGAAGTTCTCGAGACGCTCGTCTCGGCCGAGATCCTTATCCGTCTTGGTCGAGACGTACTGAGAACAGTTCTGCGAATGCTTTCGAAGAGAATGTCTCGGCCGAGATCCTTGTGTGTCTCGGCCGAGATGTTACAAGAGCAGGTCTGAACGGACCGCCTTCGACGGCGTGTTCCATCAATAATCACTCATGGTGAATCTGCTGATGTTCTACAAAATGAATATGACCTGTGGCATGCTAGGTTAGGCCATGTTGGAGAATCAAGTATAAAATAGCTAGCTAAGCAAGGACTAATCAATCACTCAGGTGATCTTAACACTCACAAAATCTGTGAGGAATGCATATTAGGAAAAACCAAGAAACTGCCATATCCTACTAGAAAACAAACCTCATCTGATGTGCTAGAATATCCTTATGCTGACCTCTAGGGACCTTCTAGAACACCAACTCTAGGAGATGGAAGGTTTTTTCTAAGTATCATGGATGATTACAGCAGAAAATTGTGGATATATGTGTTAAAGGCAAAATCAGATTGTTTTGTTAAGTTCAAAGATTGGTTCTCTGAGGTTGAAACATAAAAGGGAATTAAACTCAAGTGTCTTAGGACTGACAATGGATTAGAATTCCTTTCTGATGATTTCAATAACTTTTGTAAGAATAAGGGAATCAAGAGACATAAAACAGTCCCTGGAAACCCTCAGCAGAATGGTGTTATTGAAAGAATGAATAGGACATTGTTAGAAAGAGTTAGATGTATGCTTCTCAGCTCAGGTCTTGAGAAGAAGTTCTGGGGAGAAGCAGATTCTACTGTAGCCTATCTAATCAATAGAAGCCCCTCATCTGTTCTGAACAACAAGACACCAGAAGAGTTTTGGACTGGAAAGACACCTAGCTATTCACACTTGAGAGTATTTGGTTGCAGAGCTTACTCTCATATCAAACAAGACAAACTTGAAGCTAGAGCTTTGAAGTGTGTCATGATAGGCTCAAGTTAAGGTGGAGAAACCTGACACTAGTGGTGATTCCAGCTCAGAAGAATCAACTGATAATGATGAACAAGATAATGAATCTGGTGCTCAAAGTTATCAGCTAGTCAGAGATAGAGAAAGAAGGGTGATCAAACCTTCAACCAAATATGCTACTGACTATCTAACAGCTTATGCACTTGTTACTGCAGAAGAAGAGATTGAATTCCCTGAACCTAGAAACTATACAGAAGCAATACAAGGATCTGATAAGGAGAAATGGCTTATGGAAATGCAAGAGGAGATTGAATCTCTTGAGAAGAACCAAACTTGGACATTAGTTCAAAAGCCAAGGAATCAAAGACTTGTCAGTTGTAAATGGATATTCAAAAGGAAAACTGAGGTAACAGATGTGGAAAGAGTGAGGTTTAAAGCCAGGTTGGTAGCAAGGGTTTTACACAAAGAGAAGGTATATATTTCAATGAAATTTTCTCTCAAGTGGTAAAACATAGTTCAATCAGAATTCTTCTAGCTTTTGTAGCTCAGTTTGATTTGGAGTTGGAGCAGCTGGATGTTAAGACAACATTTTTACATGGTGAGCTCAATGAAAAGATATTCATGACACAACCTGATGGATATATTCTTCCTGGAAATGAAAATAAGTGCTGTCTATTACAAAAATCTCTCTATGCACTTAAGCAAAGTCCAAGGCAATGGTACTTAAGGTTTGACAGTCATATGAAACACATGGGTTTTGTGAAATCAAGGTATGACAGTTGTGTTTACCTTAAGCTCACTGGATATGAAGTAGTGGTATTTTTGCTTTTATATGTAGATGATATGTTAGTAGCAAGTAAGAGCAAAACAAAAATCAAGAATGTTAATGAACAACTTAAAGCAGAATTTGAAATGAAGGAACTTGGACAAGCAAAAAGGATTCTTGGGATGGACATATTAAGAGATAGGTCACAAGGTTGTCTGTGGTTATATCAGACTGATTATGTGCATAAGGTTCTGAAGAAATTCAATATGCATGAGTGTAGATCTGTTTCTGTTCCTCTTGGTCAGCAATTCAAGCTTTCTGATAAAAAGAAGCCCAAGAATAAAGAAGAAGAACAGGAAATGAGCAGGATCCCATATTCCAATACTGTTGGAAGTATCATGTACATCATGATATGTACAAGACCTGATTTATCTCATGCTATTAGTGTAGTGAGCAGGTATATGTCAAATCCTGGGAAATCTCACTGGGAATCATTAAAATGGGTAATGAGGTATCTTAAAGGAGCTGGATATTATGGAATTCTGTTTAAGAAATCTGATGAAAGTAAAGATGTTGTGCAAGGTTTTGTTGATTCAGACTTTGCAGCAAATGTAGATTCTAGGAAGTATCAAACTAGCTATATCTTTACATTATTTGGATCTGCAGTAAGTTGGAAGTCCATGCTTCAGTCAGTGGTTGCTCTATCCACAACTGAAGCTGAGTTCATTGCCCTTACAGATGCTGTAAAAGAAGCAGTATGGATTAAATGTATTCTTTTTGAGTTTGGTGTTTTTCAAGACTCAGTTAAGATAAATTGTGATTCTCAAAGTGCTCTTCACCTAGAAAAACATCATGTGTTTCATGAGAGATGCAAACACATTGATTTCAAGCTTCACTTTGTAAGAGATGTTGTTGACAAAGGTTCTGTATATTTGGTGAAAGTTGGTACAGAACACAATGCTACTGATATGTTGACAAAATCACTTCCTAGAGACAAGTTCCAATATTGTCTCCATTTAGTGAGGATTCAGTCTGTCTGAAACTTCTGCAGGTTGGCCCTTTGTGTAGTGTTGTTGATATGTTTGGCTTGGTTTAGAGCCAAGGTGGAGATTGTGAGCTGATGATGTAGAGTGGCTTCAAAACTGATCAACCAACTCTTGTGGATACTCTGAGATGTGCAGAATCAATTGAGAAGCATCTAGAAGGAGAATTATCAGTTTGGAAAAGAAAAGGAAGAAAAACGGTTATAATCGTTTTTCAAAGGTGTTCCATTTCCTGCCTTTTTTCTGTTATTTGCTTCAGCCCGTTTCTGGCATTTTTGTTTTGTACATATAGTGTAGTATCTCTTCTATAATCAGCAATCAGTATCACACTTGTAACAAACACACAAACACAGAATCAAGAGTAGGAAATAGACAAAGTTTAGAATAGAGAGATAGAGAGTTCATCTTCATTATTCTATGTAATCTTGGTTTACTCTTCTTCCTTGTAACTCCTGATTTGTTAGTGAATTGGTAGAGGTGATTCTACCCGTGGATGTAGGTCTGAGAACCGAACCACGTAAAAGATTGGTGTTCATAGTTTCTTTACAGTCTTTGATTTCATACTAGATAGTTGCAACAACACAAGTGTTTGTGAAAGTGCTTGAGAGAGGTTCTTTGGAGAGTGTGTTTGATTGTATTGCTTGAATCATTAACATGAAGTTTGCTTGACTTTGATTCTATTATTTGTTCCTATTATTTAGAACTTACTTGAGCTTGATTATATTATTTGTGCTTATTATGTGAAGTATGTGTAAGTTATTTTATATAGTTTAGTTAGTCAAGTTTTATTATGTCATATTGAGATTATATAAATGTGAGTCTAAAGTCGATGTAAGTTACGTGCAAGAGATTTTAGTGCATCTCGTCTAGCATATAAAGTTAAGTTTTGCAAAAGTACTAATATATTATTTAGTATTTTCTTATATTATAGGACTGGTATCAGGGCACGTGACCATCCAAAACTGAATTTTGGTACGAGACCATCCAGATATGAGTAAGGGCACGAGACAACCCTATCAGTTTTTAACTGCGCGCATTGGTACCAAGTCTGGGTCTCTTAGTATTTTTTTATTATATTTGGTACAAGAGATATTAGTGTAATTTTAGGAGATATTATGTTTTCTTCATTTATGTAGAGTTAGAAGAAAAGGAAAGAAAAAAGGGTTTTGGAAAAGTATATTATTTTCTTATTTTATAAGACTGATACCAGAGCAGGAGACCTCCCACCAAGGAATTTTTGGGTATGAGACCACCCAACTATGATTAAGGACACGAGACCGCCCTAACAGTTTTAATTGCTCCATTAGGATTCAGTGGCTACCTACCCTGAGTCTTATTGAAGTTGCGCGTAGTTTTTATTATATAGTACATGAGTTTTTTATTTACTAGATGGTTTCAAAGAATTTTAGTTGAGTTTTAAAGTTAATGAGTATTTCTCTAGAAAATGAATTTTTAGAATTTAAGTTGAGTCAAAGGAAAATGTTTTGTGTGTTAGGTGATGTACTTACTAAGCATTAGCTTATAGTTGTTTACCTCATACTGCAGATATAAACAAAAGCTTAAAGGGAGCAAGGCCGATCAGAGATGGTAGTGGTAGTGGATCCTCGAAATTGGTTAGAGATTTAAGAAGTATTTTAAGTTAAATTCTTTGCACGATAGTTGAAATAAAAAGCTTCGCACTCTATATTTTCCTAGTATGCTTTTCAGTTAGATTTTCTTAATTATTCTTTTATGTTTTAAAATGAGTCAAAGTTTATTCCGAGTCTTATGGAAAAAAAGCTTATTGTATTTTCTTGAAATGATATTGACTTAAACTTTGTTTCAAGTTTTAATTAAAAAAAATAAAAAAATACTACAGAGGTTCTCCTTATTCCAATATTTTTAAGAATAATTAGAAGTTTTAGCATCAATGATTAGACGTAACATCCCGCTAGAGGGAGGGGTGTTACACTGCTAGCGGACTACAAGGGTAGAATTGTGTAGGAAATCACACGGCCAATTACATCTTTATGAAGGTATGTGTATTAAATTTTATTTTTTATATTTACAGTGTCCGAAAAAGTAGTTAAAACAGAAAGTTTGTTAAAAATGCATTATTGAAGAGTTCAATCTCTGGGATCTCTTTTCTTTCTGGAAAATCCTCAAATGGCACTACAACAAAAATCATCTATTGAGACATAAAAAAGTGTCCCAAGAAAGACATTTTGAGACACTTAAAGTTTTTGGGACGCTAAAATTAAGCATCTCAGAACAGTGGTGTCCCAAAAGATTTTTGACTTCTTGGGACGCATATTCCGGAAACTTTAAGGTGTCTCTATATAGTATTATATTGGGACACTTATATATTTCTTATTGATAATTTTATGAGATATTAATTTGTGTCCCTATAAGATGTCATAGTAATAAAAAAAATTTAATTATACTTCAAAGTGTCTCTATAAATATTTTATGGGACACTTCATAGTGTCTCTAAAAAAATAACCAGTAAAATTATTAGTATTGTAACAATAATAAAGAAAAAATCATCGATGACAGGAGAAAACACGATCATTCCATGCTTAGATGAAATCCAAATGCCTACATTAATATCACAACAATCTTCATTTTTGTACAAAATTCCACATCAATCATCATTTACATCCGAAGCATGTAAATTTATTAGTATTGCAACATTAAAGAAAATCATCTACACAAAAGTACATAACAAGATCTTTCCATTTGCCCAAATAATATCCAAATGCCTACATTAATATCACAACTATCTCCAGTTTGTACAAAATTCCACATCAATCATCATTTAAATCTAAAGCAACCTGCATGACAATGACTATAGATCAACATAAAAGGAACAGGTAAAAATCAAAATCAATATTCTCAACTTTCTTTCACCATCAAACCATGTCTGCCCCAAACAAAACAATAAAAAAAAATACAAGAAGCCTGCCTTTGATCATCCTGCTTTAAAAAATCACAAAATCCAGGTTAATTTGTTTTTTTTAGTTACAATATCAACATTGTAACAAGCCACAATCTTATGTAGTATATCTATTTTAGAACGTAGATTAATTAAACTGATATAAAATAAATAAAAATTCACACAGATGAACCCGAGTTACAACGTACAAATAGAAACAACAGTTGATGACAAGCAAACAGGCATAATGACAAGACAAACATGGCAGAGAAGTGGAAGTTGTCATAAGGTAACAATCCCCATTCGTAGGATACAAAACAACAATGTTACTAAAGCGAATTCAGACTCTAACTATGGCAAGAAAAAGGCTACGAATTTTCATCACGAGAGGCGAGTTAATGACAGCAAAAAATTATATCTCCTACAGAAGAATCACTCAGTAAGTATACATATTATCTTAGTTCATGATCTTGGTTTTTTCGGAAACCTTGCAAATAGAGGGGTTCGTGTATTTTGGGGCAAAATGTGTTATAAAGGTGTGGAATCCTTGCGTTGTATATGACGACGAGTATAGCACTTCATAGGTGGCCTTAAAGGCCAAAAATCTATTTAGACAACAATCACATGCCGTTATTGATAGATTAAATTAGAAGTTATAGTTATTAGGCAAGAATTATGATATGAGTAAATAAAGCAGTGTATGAAACGTACCAAGGACAAAGGCCAAGCAACTGGGGCTCCAAGGGAATCTCCAGTTGTTTGTATGTGGTCATAAGGGTGGAGTAGTCTAACATCTTTGCTAACCAGAGATTGTATGATTACCTCGCACCACCCAGGCCCTAGTTCCACACTATTAACTCTAACATTACACATATCCTTGACATAGCCTCTTAATGATCTTATTTATTTCCACAAGACTCTTCAAAACAACATAAGAATTAACCTTCAAATACCATGAATTTATTCATTAATTAATCAAATATATTTAGTATATCCCATATACATCAGCGTGTGTCACCCCAAAACCAAACATACGAACATGTCCATTCTTGCCTGGGCCTATTACCTTTGCAAACGCATCAAATTTAAGAAACGCATCTTTCGTATTTGAACTCTGAGAATCTTGTTCTTCTAATTGTTCCATTTCATACTGTTACGATTTTGTATCATTTATTAAAAAATCAGATTATTATTTAAATTTATTCCTCAATTGAACGTAAAAGATAAAATAGGTACTCAAATCCCAGCTATAACTCACAATTGCATTTTTTACTACTGAATTTATGTCGGAATTTTCTTCCTTACAATAGCATCCGGCAAATAATTCAGCTCTTGTAGGATACCTGCCGAGTTTTTCCTTTTGCGTGCACATTAAAATATATATTGTGTGATATTACGCAAACTGAAAAACAAGGAAAGAATAATTAAATAAATTATAAGTTAAAGAATTTACCATTATTTCTCTTAACAATGCGAAGCTTTTCTTGCCCATATGATGAAATAATTTCAATTGTGCACGATCTTGTCTGTTCTTTTCACATATTCCCTAGGTAAATCAGAAATTAATAAGATAATGTTTATCTTAAAAGCATGACCTCCAACAAATCTGAGAGTATATGTTCAAATGAACTTTCTATGCAATAAAGACCATCCCAACTTATGAAATAGAGAAGTGAAGCCTCAGAATCAATCTAGAGTATCTCATTTAACTACTTCTCGACAGCCATAAATTAAAGCATAAACAAAGAGAACACCCCCAAATGTACCAGAAAATAATTTTTTTTTAAAAAAAACAGTAGTGTTCCTACAAGATTAGTCTACTTAACAAATAATGTACATTTAAATTAATACCTTAGATTCATTTGAAATCCAATGCTTCATTAAAGCACCAAGTTGATCTTCATCCACCCTATCCAATACATTTTTCAATTGCTCATGTGGTGAATCAGGATCAAGAATCAAGTTCTTTACAAGACTCTTCCAGCTCTTCAATTTCTTGTTGATTGACTTCAAAATATATGATTCTTGTCCTGGTTGCAAACCAAATTTCGTCTACAAGAATAAAATGTCAGTGGACATAATAATTCTACTAAAAATAGTACTTAAGAGTATAAGGGGTCTAAGTTCCTTTAGGCTTCAAACTGACAGGTCTTGTCAAATAAAACTGTAAAGCAAATTAATCTCACCACATTGCTGGTGGTTTTCTACTGTATATTATTTATAATGAAGGTTTACAAACAATACAATCTTTACAAGATAATGAAAAAGGAAAGATATATACAATCCTAATATAAAAGATATGGAGAGATATTAGAGAATATCTCATCAGATATATGCACTCCTTAATGTACGTCAATACCCCCCTTCAAGCTGGACGTCGGGCTTGTTGAAACACATAGCTTGGATTGGAAAAATGTGAAGAGCGGACGAGAAAGACTTTTGGTGAAAATATCCGCAACATTTAATTTTGTGGGCACCGATTGAGTCACAAGACGGCCAGATTGTACTAATTCCCGAATAAAATGATAATCCAGTTCGATATGTTTGGCTCGCTTGTGGGAGACAGGATTTTGGCTGATAAAAACTGCCCCTTTGTTGTCACACAATAGAATAGGGGTAGACGAAAGTGGAACCCGAAGATCACGAAGTAAATTAGTAACCCAAATAACATCAGCAGCGGCATTTGCGAGAGCACGATATTCAGATTCGCAACTGGAACGAGATACGGTTGATTACTTTTTAGAACTCCAGTTGACTAGGTTAGGCCCAATATAAATGGAGTACCCCGAAGTAGAGCGTCGTGTGTCCGGACAAGCTGCCCAATCAGCATCTGAATAAGTGAGAACATCACACGTTGGAGCAGAAGTAAAAGAGAGGCCAAAATGAACAGTCCCTTTTATGTAGCGTAAAATGCTCTTCACAGCTTGATAATGATCAATAGTAGGAGCTTGCATGAATTGACTTACCGTATTGACAGCATAAGAAATATCAGGACGCGTGATAGTCAAGTATTGTAATGCACCGACTAAAGATCGAAATATAGTGGGGTTATCAAATAGCTCACCATTACTACTGAGATGTTGGGCGACAACCATAGGAGTAGAAACAGATTTACTATCTTGTAGACCGGCCCGAAGTAAAATATCATGCGCATATTTTGATTGACCGAGAAAGAGCCCGTCCGACGTGTAAGTTACTTCCAAACCAAGAAAATAGCTTAGCCTTCCCAAATCTTTAATGGCAAATGTAGTATTGATACGGGAGATGAGACGGCGAATAAAAGAGACATTGTTTCCCGTAACAATAATATCATCTACATAGACTAGTAGATATAGAAGATCCGGTCCTCGATGAAAGATAAATAAAGAGGTATCGGCACGACTGCACACAAAACTAAGAGTGATGAGGAAATCACTAAATTGCTGAAACCAAGCGAGAGGAGCTTGTTTTAAACCATAGAAAGCCTTTTTAAGATGACACACATGATTTGGGTAGCGAGCATCTACATAACCCGGCGGCTGTTCCATGAGAACATTTTCCTTAAGGTACCCATTTAAAAAGGCATTTTTGACATCAAGTTGATGCAATGACCATTTGCGCAGAACATCGAGTGCCAAGACAATACAAATAGTAGAAGCTTTTACCACTAGGCTGAAAGTAGATGTGAAATCAAGCCCCAGAATTTGACTGAACCCTTGTGCCACAAGTCGCGCTTTAAGCCTCTCTACGGAACCATCCAATTTATACTTTGTCCGGAAGACCCATTTAGAGCCAACGATGTTGCCAGTGGTTGGTCGGGGAACAAGATCCCATGTTTGATTTTGGTGAAGGGAAAAAATTTCATCATCCATGGATCGTACCCATTCAGGGTATTTTGCAGTGGATTTAAAACCCCGTGGTTCCTTTGTACAAAGTAAGGCGTGAAGGAGACTTGATGTGTAATTTGCGACCAAGGCTGGATGTTTGGGCTTGAAGATGCCGGATTTGACTCGAGTTTGCATGGGATGACTTGGCACAATGGGCTAAGCGGCTATATGTGGAGTAGGAGCAGTCTGAACAGCCAACGGTGAAGAGTCAGGCCCAGTGCCATTTTCGGTTGTGGAGGCATGGGATAATGCTTTGTGGGCTTGTGCAATAGAGTCAGTAGATGGTTCTTCACAAAGATGACAGGGCCCCTGTGAGGAAACGGGTAGAATTTGGCCTGAAGTAGGTAGAGTTGATGCAGGTAGGCCGATAGTGACTTCATTAGGCTCAATAATGGTACTGAACTCGAGATTGGTGATGGGCTGAGGAGACGACCCATTTGCATACGGAAAATATGTTTTGTCAAATTTGGCATGGCGTGTTATAAACATGCGCGAGGTGGATTCGTCCAAACATTGGAAGCCTTTGTGATTCGAACTATAGCCAATAAATATGCATGCTCGACTTCTGGGTTCAAATTTATTTTGTGTGTAATCTCGAAGACATGGATAAACACGACACCCAAACGGATGAAAATTGCTATAAGATGGCGGTGAACCGAATAAGACTTGATAAGGCGACTCATTAGTAAGCACTCTAGTAGGCAAACGATTGATAGTGAAGATGGCAGTGGAGAAAGCATCATACCAATATGACATGGGCACGTGAGAGTGAAATAGCATTGTCAATCCCATTTCCGTGATGTGGCGATGTTTCCGTTCAACTCCTCCATTTTGAGCCGGGGTATACGGGCATGATAGTTGATGATGTATCCCATGAGAATGAAGATGTTGTTGAAACCGATGACTCGTAAATTCTGCTCCACCATCACTATGGAATATTTTTATTTTACGTGAGAGTTGATTTTCAACAAACAAGTGGAATCGCACAAAAATCTCATAAGAGTCGGATTTTAACCTCATGGGATAAATCCACGAAAACCTGGAACAATCATCAACAAAAATAATATAATATTTATACCCATCAACAGAAGGAAGATGAGCTAGACCCCAAATATCACAGTGGATCAAATCTAAAGGTTCAGCCGCACGTCTAAAATCAACCTCAAATGGCAATCGATGGCTCTTAGCCATTTGGCATGGAGAACATAATGTAGGATCAGGTAATAATGATAAAACTGACAAAAAACCTTGTTTATTCAAAATAGAGATAATATTATGGCTAACATATCCCAAGCGATGGTGCCATAAAGTAAATGAGCCACGCAAGCTATTATTCTTAATATCTGCCAAAAGTGCAGAAGAAATATGCTGCAAAACATAGAGACCGCATCACGACGTCCTATAGCCAGAGGTGTTCTTGTCACTCGGTGCTGAATAGTAAAAGATTCATCAGAAAAGACCATGTTAACCGGAAAATCTTACGTCAACCGACTAATCGAAAGTAAATTACGAGTGAGATTAGGAACAACAAGAACATCATGAAGCTTAATAGTCGGTGTAACATAATGAGACCCCGTGTGAGAAATTGATAAATTTGTGCCGTTTCCGACAACAACACGAGAATTACCAGTATATGGAGCATCAGAATCAATATGGGACGCATCAGACATCATGTGAGCAGATGCACCTGAATCGATATACCAATCGGAAGCATTTGGAGCAGCAAGCGAACATGAGGCATTAAACGCCTCTGCTAAATTGGCAGCGTAGGCAGAAGCGGTAGCAGACCGCTGACGATAGTGGTCGGCTCGATGTCCATCATTACCACCACAAATTTGACATATAGGAATGTAACGTTGTTTGCCACGTCCTCGGCCGATGCAACGACCTTGACCGCCGCCTCTTTCTTGATGATAGCTACTACCGCCGCCTCTACCTTGAGAGTAGCTGTTACCTCTATTGTGATGTGGACGCCCACGTACCTGGGTAGAAGGACGGACATGGGCAGCAAAGGCTGCCTGAGTCGGAGTTCCAGTCTCAGAGAGTTTTGAAAGAGTTCAGAACTATCGGCGTGTGACACTAATTCCGTGAGTGTAGGCAAAGGTTTGAGTGATAATTGAGCGGCAGAGAAAGAGGAGAAGACGGCCCCCAATCCTCTGAGATACCAATGAATTTTAACCATGTCGTCAACCGGTTTACCAATTGCAGCCAATTGATCACAAATCGCTTTAAAGGCGCTGGAGTACTCCTTGAGGGATTTGGATCCTTTCTTCAAGGTATGAAGATCCTCCCGTAAACATATTTCACGATCTATCGAGGCGTGACTGAATGCCGATTGAAGTGCCTCCCAAACTTCACGAGCCGTGTTGCAGCCAACAACAACGGCCATCGCCTCCTCCGTAAGTGAAGAGAAAAGGAGCATACGAAGCAATTGGTCAGATTGTGCTGGAATAGGAGCGCAGGAGCCATCCAAATATTTGAATAGATTCTGGGATTGGAGAAGAGGCATAACTTGGCTTTTCCATAGTAGATAGTTGTTAGGAGGAAAGTTTGATAGTTAGCAGATGAACCAAGGTGGAAAAAGGGAGGGAGGAGAAAGATTCATCACCATCAGATGTGGTGGTTGTGGTAGTAGGACGTGGCGGGGAAGAGGGAGCCATAAGGATCAATATAGGGTTTTTAACCAAGATGGTCTTCTGATACCATGTAAAGCAAATTAATCTCACCACATTGCTGGTGGTTTTCTACTGTATATTATTATTTATAATGAAGGTTTACAAACAATACAATCTTTACAAGATAATGAAAAAGGAAAGATATATACAATCCTAATATAAAAGATATGGAGAGATATTAGAGAATATCTCATCAGATATATGCACTCCTTAATGTACGTCAATAAAAACCTCCAACGGAATGCTGACTAATACCTTAATAGTCTTTAACATTTCATCCTTGTAGCACCCAGGCATCAACCTCCAATCTGTATAGTGAAGGGGGCAGTATCTTCCGTTTCTTGCTATTGTACCCAGGTAATGAGCTAAGGTGCTTGTCTTGCTTTTATCATTTGGTTGACCAAATGCAATAAAGGAAACAACAATAAGTTCATCAAGAGGCTGCCCCCAAAGTTTTGGCATAGATGTAGGTCCTCTTACTCTTTTTCTTTTATTAACAGCTAGACCAATAAGAGGTAAGTCAGAAACTTCAACTTTCTCCATGTTAATATGAATGTATATATATATATATATATATATATATATATAAAGTAAAGCAATCCACCTGCATGTTCAGTAGAAAACATATCATGCTCATTCTTAGTAGGTTGTCCCTTAGCAGCATGGTGTGGACCCATTATAGGCTGACTTAACCCTTCATAAACACATAAAATTAGTCTGTGTATGGAATTTAAGTCATATAATAACTATGTAAAAGTATTTAATTAATACAACCTGATTTTGTATCAAATGCACCATCCGCAGCGGGGCCAAAAAGTATTTCGGGTGGTTGTTGAACGACTTGAGGTCTAACACGCTTGCTACGGGGTCTTGTGTTAGGAGACATCATCTACAAATTGAGTAGATAATGCATAAAGAACTCAAATTCACAATATTGATAATGTGGAGACAAGATAACAAGACTCTCGGGATCTGATTACATTGAAAGAAGTTATTCACGAAAATTAAATGGGATAATCATGAAAACATTAACAAACCTTCTCAATTTGAGTTGCATCTATATCTGAAGCAATCGTAGAAGAGTCTGAAGCAGAAGCATTAGCTTTCTCGGTTGCATGCTTATCAGATGATTTTTTTCTTCCAGGGCTAACTCCTTTTACCCATTGCAGGCTGTTAACGCAAAGACGACCGTTAAAATTAAGCAAAAACAATAACAATGCACCACAAAATTTGTTTAGCATAAAATACCAAGAGTGTCTACTGCACAAATTAGACTTTCAGCGTAATAGACTAATTTTACTCGATTAAAATATAACCCTAGCTTTGTATCAAGGATTCCCATCATTAGCCACATTGTTCATACAAGAGTTTGATATTTCAATATTAAAGTACTTGATATGAGTAGTTTAGAGTGTTTGTTCATTTTAACGATCATAAGTATAAGCATCACTGGTCGGAAATAATTGATATAAGCATGGCAGACTTGAGCAACAAAACTACAAACAAAAATAAAAGCCCAAAACTCAAAAGTAAATTACCAATCTTATTGGGATATCAGTAGAAGATAAATTTCCAACATCCTCCACTACAAATTAAAACAAAAATAGTATAAGAAGAAGATAAATAAAATTATCTATAGAAATAACCATAGCAAAGTATTGAAAAATCCAATCTGACTGCGGCAAATGTGTCCCATGTGTGGTAGAATCAATCATTTGAGGAGCCTGCTCCGTAGTTTTGTTATGCATGTTATGAGGTCTTGTTGGAGGAGCCTCTCTTGATACTTTGCAACAAAAAATATACATATAAGGTAGTTAGACAAAAGTAAAATTGCACATAAATAGTCAAAGATTAAGAGTGATAAATACAACCTGGTTGTTGTGGTTGACATGTACCATATGTGGTAAAATTATATACTTGAGGAGACCGCTCAATTACCATGACTCTGTTATGCTTGCCACGGGGTCTCGTTGGACGAACCTCTCTTGATTCTTTGCAACAAAATATACATATATTGACTATTTAGACAATATATAAGTTATGTATACATGATTAGAAGAACAATATTGAAAAATACAACCTGATTGTAGCTGACTTGTATCATTTATGGTAGAATCAAACACACAAGAAGGCTGCTCAACTGCTTTAGTTTTCTTCTTCTTGCCAGAAGGTGGTGTTGTTGGAGGCATAATCTACATATAAAGCAGTAAATTAATGTCACATAGTAAATGTAACATATTACTTCTTATAATACAATCTATAAATGAAGTACTAGTTCTTAGGAAAATAAAAGAAGTTGGCATCAACACCCATTTGTATCATGGTGCTACCTTCTTAAATGGACTTGGACAAAAATTATGTCTCGACTATGTTTCTACCCTTTAAAATCTACCTTGAACCTACCTCTAAACTAATTCAGTACAAATTCCAGTCAAACCTCAATACCCCACACAAATAACATCACTACAAAAAAGAAAATATAAAAGAAAGAAAGCTCTTCTTTGAGATTATTGCAACACCAATGACATACAGAGACAGAAATGAGATTTGAGAACAACCTGTTAATACAAACTTCGGTTAGATGATGATTTTGCAATAGTTACAGTAGTCCTACTTCATCCAACCTAACGGAATATCAACAAAACGACTTAAGGTAAATTAGAAATGCACGATGAACGTCAAAGGCTGGAGTAAATAACTTGTTAAACATGATTAATACTACAAATATTCATCTAATTTGAAAATGATGAACGGAATGATAAAATTAATTCAAAATGGAAATGGAAGATTGCAAATCCATTTCAAGAACCACTGTGGCTTTGCTAATATGAATTTCAAATCTATCCTCAAATCATTCAAACCGAACGTAATTAAGATCAAACGTGTCTCTCAAATCTTCTATTAGGAACTGTCAAATCAACCCTTTCATATAAAACTTAAGGAAATGGATAACAACGTCATTTTGGTGTCGTGCAGAGAATACGAGTCACCCTTTTCAAGGTAAACATGATTAACTTGTTAAACTTATAGATGATGATGAATGGAATGCAAGTTGATCTTCATCCGTCCTTTTTGAAACTAGCAAATATACATAAGTGACGTATCCAACTTCTTTATTTATTATTTTATTAGTCTTTATTTGAGATCAGCGACATGAATCACTTCTTCCAGAACTATTGTCAAATCAAATTAATGATGATATACATGAAGATAGTAATAAGATCAACACCTCAAAATTCTCAGCACAGTGAGAATCAATAACAATAGGAAAAATTATTAAATTAATTCCTAAAACTGCATCAAAAATCATAATTCCAGGCCAGATATTCAACCACTCCCTGCAATACTCTGCTCACTATAATGTCATTTCTGTAATTAACATTAATCCAGTAAAGCATCTCATATAAGATTAAATAAGAACTCCTAAAAAAAACACTTGTTCAAGTAGTAGTTAAGCAGGTTATATTGGGATGATATACATTCAAGATCTGGTGGTCAATTGAACTCAGCATACTATACACACAGACAACAAACCCAACCTTCAACGAACAATCTCTCTTCCTTTTACGTTTTACATAAAGATATCTTACATCAATAAATATAAAATAGAGAAATCAAATACCAAACAATCAACAACAACAATAATAAACTAATCCCTAATTCGATCATATATTCAAAGAAAAATAGGGCTATGATCATACCTCCTTGAATTCGACGGTGGAGTTTTCGGACTCTGAAAATTGGATCTCTACTTTTGATTAGGCTGTCGATCGGAGGTATCTTCGATGGTGAAGCTTGCAATCAAAAGCACCTCTTGATCCCAACCAGTGTGTGTGTTTCTTGTCGATCGGGGGTAATTTCAACGAAGAAGCTTGCAATCAAAAGCACCTCTGCATCCCCATGAATGTGCGTGTGTTTGCAATTGTGAGAGAGAGAGAGTCTGGTGTGTGTACGAGAGTGAGAGTGAGAGTGAGAGTGAGAGTGAGAGAGAGAATCTGAGTGTGCGTCACTGTGTGTGCGAGTGAGAGAGATGAGAAGGAAAGAACGAATTGTGGAAAGTGAACAGAGAGAAAAATAGAAAATAAAGAATGATTAAATATTAGAAAATAAGAGATGTATTTGAAAAAAGAAAAATATTCAATTTATATTATATAAGTGTCTTTAAATATTCACTTTTCACCTCCTTATAAGAAAAGTAAAATTTATAATTGATAAGTGTCCCAAAATTTATCTGTTGAGACATTTAAAAAATATGTCCTAAAATAAAGTGTCCCAATAAGTATTTTTTGTTGTAGTGGGGGCTTGAAGTTAAACATTGCACTCGGAAATTGTTCGTCAAATATTTCCTCCATCTGAGTATTTCTGTAAAAAAACCAACTGATATTCATCTTATATTTATAGCTGGGCCATTGACTGTTGCATGAATATGATCCGCCTTGAAAAACATGCATATTTAGTAAGTTATCTAATGAACAAAAAAAAAAGAAAAAGAAAAACAAGTCATGAAACAGGAACTCCATACTTCAGATTTCCTGACTGTTCCCATGAACAAGTACAGTGTACGAACGAACTAAGCGAAAACGCATGGCCCATAAGCATGGACGGAGGTAGAGGAGGGCCAAGGGGGTCCTTGGGCCCCTCTCAAATTTTATAAACTTTCTAGGGGTGTTTTTCATAATTTAAAATTAATTAGATAAAAAAAACTAGAAAAATCATCCCAAAATAATTATTAGGTTTTTATTGATTAATTATCTCTAGCTATTTATATCAGTTTAAATTAGTATGTCTTATTTGAATTTAGTTACTTTAGTATTTATATACAACTGAAATAATTATCAAGCACATACGCCCATAGATTTTACAAACTAGAATTAATTATTTTTAATCAATTGCTTAGAAGCATTTCAATGCAAAAATACTAAATGTAATATATTAAGCTTAAAGGGAAAATACCATTTGAGCTTAAAAAATATTTGGAAAAAAACTTTATATATATATATATATATATATATATATATATATATACATACATACATTATATTAGTAGTCATGTTTAAAATTGTGGA
>JAUEKW010163233.1:0-17351 GCA_032274785.1 Ajuga reptans | reverse complement strand
ATATATATAGCTTGTGTCTTTTTTTGTAGTCTCTATTTGTTACTCTGAAGAAAGGAAGGAAAAAGAAATCAAATAAAAAAAGGTACGAAAAGACAGCATGCAGACTGCCACAGCCGTCTTTCTCCATGGGAATTGATTGCTGTTGTATTTTTACATTGTTCAATAAAAATTTTCGTTCACCACACTCAACAATAATTAATTTAATTTTATAATTTTTTTAATAGTAAATATTTTAGCAGGACAGTTTTGGCGGAAAAATAGTATTTCTGTAAATATGCCAAACTGTCCTGCTTATATATATATATAGATATAGATATAGATTGAATCTGCACACTTTGTGATTTTCTGCGTATTTTGTTTTCTCATTTTTGACAATTTTGGTAAAAATCAAAGTATGTTGAAGGAAAAAAACAATTGGTGTGTCTTCGTCAAAAGTAATTGATGAAGTGTAATTTAGGTATTCACTTATATTAATGTATTTGTTAAACCCTTGTATTTGGCGCCCTATATAAAAGGATATTTTGTGAATGAAATAACTCTAATTATTATGCGCCTCTTTTTCTTGTTTCTTTTCTGTTTTCCCTATAAACACGTTATCACCACAAATTTGCTCTTTGACAAGAAATAATTTAATGCTACAATTCAAAGCCGAGAAACAATGATTGATCAGATTAATTTAGAGAGATGAAAACGAGTGAGTAATTTTAGAGATTCAGATCTAAAAATCAAACTCTGCATTAAATTAAGAAATTATCCTCGAAAATGATACATCACAGCCATACGATGGTGAAAGTCCTGTGAATAACAAATTCATATATTTATGATCGAGGGTGATGGTATTGCGTGGCAATTTCAGTTTCTCGTGTCTGTCTAAACGAAAGGTAATCTTATTATTAAATTATTAGTTTATTCTATATTCCCGGCAAAAGTTGCTAATGAATTATATCTATTTGGTTACTAGTACATTATGCAAAACCTAGATACTAAGTAACTCAGGGTGTGTTTGGTTTGGGCTGGCGCAACCCAAAATGTGTTGCCCCAACCACCCTTGTTTTTTGTTACAAGGGTGGTTGGCCCAACCTCCTCAATCACTCTCACCCTCTCATCAATTAACATCCTCTTACACACATCAAATCACCCCAATCACTCTCTCCCCTCAATAAACATCCTCTAACACACATCACATCACATATTCTAATTAAATATTATTAATCAACTCTTCAACCACTTCTTCAACCCCTAAAACAAACACACCTTTTTACTTCTCCAATCACTTCAATTCCAACCACATAATTCCTTCAATCTATAGTGCCTCAACCACCCCTATCCCAAACCAACTCACCCTCAATGGCTTCTTTGTTAAATTGCGTTGTATAATTGTATGTGAGTGTCTGATTGATAGATATATAATAGTTCATATTTTATTATCATATTTCCTATTATTTTTTATCTTTTATTGGGCTTGATGGACTAATTTTACATATTTTTAGTATAGGTGATGAATTATATTTACTTGGATAAATCTGGGCTTTAAAGTGTATAGTTGGTGGCGAAGTTTTGTACCCATAGATATGAGATTGAAGAAATATAAGATGATGAGATTTTAACATACTTGGCCTACAAATTTCCTAATGGGGAAATGAAGTTCTCACCTAAATCTATAAAAGAAAGAAGAGATAATTAGAATTGGAGGGATAATAAATCCAGAAGAATTAGAATTTCAAAGTAGGCAGCGGACGTGACTTACATCAGGGAAGAAAGGTTTGTTTAATTATTTTCTTATCTTTTCTTTGTTATTATTTTTCTAGCAATTAGATTATACTTTTTATTTTCTTTTTAATTATGTTTAGTAGCTAAGTTACTTTTCTAGTTAAAGGGTTATTGAAGCCTTGATTCTATGATATTGTGAGATCTAATTGTTCTTATTCCCTTTTCAATCTATAGGTATTTATTTATTTCTTGTGTTTGATGCTTATGATTATTTTAGGTTTTATTAAATAGTGGACAATATTTAATAATCCGAGAATAGTTAATTGCCAATTAGAAACTGCAAATCCGTAATTGTTTGTGGGATTTAATTAGGGCACCACATAATTTAATTGCTTGCTTAAGTCAATTATTTGTGTTTGGAAAGAAATAATCTAATTTAAATATGCCCCGCTTGAGTATTTTTAATTAGAATTGGGTCTCTCTTGTTATTAATGATGTAAGAATATTAAATTTTATGAAGCTTTTCTAGGGTTATATTTTGATTAGGGAAGTAATTAGTGAGGCTTCTCTTGATTACCAAGAAACTAAGGGGAGATTCGTTGTTTGACGCTTGTTGACAGCTATAACCAATTTATTTGTGTATTGTTGAGTAATTATTGCATCAATGATCAATTGAATGAATTAAGATAGATAAAATTCATTTAACTAGAGTTTTTTCTTATATTGATTCTTACTCCACTTAGTTACATTTTTTTCTCTTAGAATTGCATATTTAGTCTAGTTTAATTTATTTTCTTAGGTTAGTAAAATTCTGAAAAATCCCACCAAATTTACTTCTCAAAAGAAAAAAAATCAACCGCTCCGTATGGATACGTCCCTACTCTCCACTATACTAATTTGAGGTAGCTTTATATTATCTTGGTGATTTGACACTCATCAAAATGGGTGCCGTTGCTAGAGCACAATTTTAAGTGGTTTAATTCTTTTGAGTAGTTTTTATTTATATATATATATTTTTTTCTATTTTAGTTATATTTTTATTCTATATGTTCCTGGTTTATGCCTCGCTCTTCCTGTATAGGTGAAATAGTTTACGATCCTGAAGTCAAGAAAACTGCTAAGAGATTGAGGAAAGAAACAAAACTACGAGCACAACAAGAATCACGATCATCTCCCAGCCTGAACCTAGCTTTAGATTTAATTGACTCTGAAAGTGAGACCGATCACACCTCTGAAGAAAGCGAAATTAAATAAATAAGAATGTCAACTGAAGCCCGATGTACTCTTAGGGAGTTGGTGAATTTCGATGTCAACCAGCAACCGTTATGCATCCAAATCGCCGAGACTAATGCAACTTTTGAACTGAAATCCGGTCTCATCCATCTTTTGCCGACTTTTTGTGGTCTATCTGGTGAAGATCCACATAAACTTCTGAAGGAGTTCCATGTTGTATGCACTGCAATGAAACCACAAGGAGTTACAGAAGAACAAATCTCTCTACGAGCCTTTCCATTCTCTTTAGCTGACAAAGCTAAGGACTGGCTCTACTATTGGATCCATCACTACATAGAATGAGATGAAGAAGCAGTTCTTGGAGAAATTATTCCCAGCTTCACGAGCAGCCAATATCAGAAAGATATTTGTGGTATTAGACAGCAGAATGGCGAGACCTTGTATGAGTATTGGGAGAGATTCAAATTTTTGTGTGCTAGTTGTCTACAACATCAAATTCTAGAGCAACTACTTGTCCAGTACTTCTACGAAGGCCTCTCAATGTTCGACAAAAATATGATTGATGGTGCAAGCGGAGGTGCTTTGGTTAGTAAGACACCTGCAGAAGCCAGAAATCTCATCTCTAGTATGGCTGCCAATGCACAATAGTTTGGAACCAGACATGATAGTATTCCACAACAAGCCAATGAGGTAAACACTAGTTCAATTGAAAGAAGATTGGATGCTTTGACTTCTCTTGTGGAGAAGATGGTTGTGGGTCAGGTGCAACAAGTGAAGGCGTGTTGCCTATGCTCGGTTGTTGGACATTCTACAGATATGTGTCCAACTTTGCAAAACGATACTTTGCTACAAGCAAATGTCATAGGAGGATTTCCTGGCCATCCACATAGGTAATATGATTCTTTTTCTAATAGCTATAATCCCGGTTGAAAAGATCATCCTAATTTGAGCTGTGGGAACAGGGGACAGGGACACCAACATCCATTTCAACCCAGACCACAATTTTAGCAATCACAAACATCTTCTTCTCAATCTTTAGAAGATATTGTGAGAAGTTTGGCGACTAGTACTCAATCTCTCCAACAAGAAACATAAAGGTTCAAACAAGAAACACGAGCTGGTTTCTAGAATTTGGATAATCAAGTGTTACATTTGGCAAAGGCAGTTAGTAAGCTTGAGAATAATTGTGGTAAGTTACCGGCTCAAGTGGAGATCACCCCAAAGGAAAATGTTAGTGCTATGGTTCATAGAAATGGAAAGGAGGTGCAGAGTATGCCGGTTGATGGAGAAGTGTGTAAAGAGACCAACAATAAAGAAAAAGTCAATAATTTCGGATGCTCATGTGAAAGAGGTAAGAAACGAACCAACTCAATCTAAAATTGTGATTCCACCACCTTTTCCTGGCAGGTTGACAAAATTAAGAAAGGAATCAGATGAGAAGGAGATTTTGGAGACTTTCCGAAAGGTAGAGATCAATATCCCACTCATAGAAGTAATTCGACAAGTGCCAATGTATCCTAAATTCCTTAAAGAATTGTGCACTAAGAAAATAAAATTGAGCAGTGATAAGAAGGTTTTAGTGGGTGAGAATTTATCAGCAGTCATTCAAAGAAAATTGCCCCAAAAAATGTAAGGATCCAGGTATATTTACTATACCTTGTAGGTAATAAGAGGATAGATAAGGCTATGCTTGATTCAGGAGCATCTATTAATGTTATGCCATTGTCTATCTATAAAGAATTGAACTTAGGTCCTTTCAAGAAAACTAGAGTTATAATTCAGTTAGCAGATAGGTCTAATTCTTATCCTGTTGGCATTATTAAAGATGTTTTAGTGAAAGTGAATGAGCTTATCTTTCCTGTTGATTTCTATGTTATTGATATGGATGATGCATGTTCTCCTTATATCTACTTGTTTTGTTGGGTAGACCATTCATGAAGACAACAAAAACTAAGATTGATGTTGATTTAGGTACTTTGACATTTGAGTTTGATGGTGATGTTGTTACCTTTGATATTTTTGATCCTATGAAGTACCCAAATGATTTTGAATCTATTTTTCATATTAGCCTAATTGATCAAGTTGTGAAAGATAATTTGGAGTCTGATTTTGTGACTACTATGTATGATTCGGTGCTTAAGAAGAGTCTGACAGATGGGGTTCACATTGGGCTCCCAAGGTGAAATTTAAGTCATTGTCTCAGCATCTGAAATATGTGTACTTGGGGAAGAATGAGACCTCACCGGTCATAATTCTAATTAATTTAAAAGAGGTTCAGTAGCATAGTCTGCTATGTATTTTAAGGGAAAATAAAACTTCAATGGGTTGGACTTTAGCTGATATAAAAGGTAAGCTTCGTTCCCAATGGCTTGGTCTGTAAATTGTTATCAACGTGTTTCCTTATGATTCAGAAAAGAGATCAAGAGCTTCGACATTGATGAAAATCAATTGGAGTTGTTTCACAAAGGTACAGATATCCCTTTCATGGAAGAGCTTGATCTGACAATTCCTCAAAATAAACTAGAGTGAAGAGTAAAGAACGTCGAACATAACGACGTTAAAAAACTGCGCTATTGGGAGGCAACCCAAATATATCTTATTTTATGTTTTTTTTTCTTTATTTTGTTTTTGTGTTTTCATTTATTGTTAGCTAAAAGAAAAAAAGAAAAAATAAATTGATCCCTTCTCCTTTACACTCCCTGTTTCTTTTCCCTTCTACAGGACCACGTGAAAATCTGCATTAAGTCACAGATGGACAACTCCTCCCCACCGTCCATGTAGCGACGCCACACTGTAGCCATATCAGGGAAGTTTATACTTTATTTTTATTTTCTTGTTTCTTTTATCTATTCTTATTATTATTATTATTATTATTATTATTATTATTAGTAGTAGTAGTAGTAGTAGTAGTAGTAGTAGTAGTAGTAGTAGTAGTAGTAGTAGTAGTAGTAGTAGTAGTAGTAATAGTAGTATCATCATTATTATTATTACTATTACTTTCTTCCTACTATGTAATTTTATAATTTTATATTTGCTACACTGAGAAAAATGTAGGAGATAAGTGGGGGGGAGGGGGTTAGAGGTCTGTTAAAGTGCATAAGTTAGTCTCTTATAATGTTTAATTTTTTTTAAAATTTCCATGACTTGGGGACTTTCTTGGTGGTAGAATTGATAATGCTTTGTTGGGTTAAGCATGATGACATATAAAAAGAGACAAGTGTGATTGAGGATTTTTCTTAATAGTGGATAGAATATAGGTATGCAAGATTCAATAGACAATAGCCCTTTTTGTGAGTTTTTGAGCCTAAGAGCAATATATCAATAATTTGAGCTATATTCTTCTTGTTATGTGTGAATCAAGCATATCATGTACATTCTAGAACTTGCTCTGTTATGTATTTTGAGACCACATTCATGAATATGTGTAACAACCCAAATTTATGGTCCATTACTTATTTATTAGAAAATATTTTATTTAATAGTTAGCCCATTTAAATATTTCTTCCAAGTCCAAACATGCATCATATTTATTTTAATTGCTAGATCAAGTAATTTGGGCCTAGATCCAAAATCATGTTTTATTTATTGATTTAGTTGCATATTTGTGAAATTTGATATATCATTGTGTTTCTTGATCGGAAACATTAATTAATAAATATATCTTTCTTGATAGAATTAAATTAATTTCCTAATCCTATAGAGATAGCTAATTGGTACCCTCATAGGAGATTAAAACCTAGGTATAAATACAATATGTAGAAAACTGTATCACCTCATCACTCCAATACGTAGAAAAATAAATATACACACCACCAGTTTTCTATTATGCACCCTCTTCCGGATTTCAGTATTTTTCCCTTCATCTCCAACGCCACAGTCGATATTCTTCCTCCCTAAGAACAAAAGGTATAAATCTGACTTGAACTTGCTATATAATATTTCTTTTCGCCCGATTGTACAGTTCTGAAATCTAAAAAAAATAAACAAACAATTATCCAGTCTGATATCGATTTTCTTTTGGGGAAAAATTGTATATAGGGATGTCTATATATACATATATGTAGTAGTTAGGGGAAATTGTGGATCTGTGGCATTAATTGGTGAAAGAAAAGAGGGAAAGAAAGACGTGGTAGGGGGTGTAAAGTGGCTGGGGGTATCAGGAGGAGAGAGTAGTAATGTGTAGGTGTGTGTGTGTGTGTGTCACGTAGTGTTAGGTGAGAGAGAGATAGAGAGAGGGGGGGATTTGGAATTGTGTCAGGGGGCATTAATGAGGGTGTGGGAAATGGTGGAGTGAGAGAGAGAGAGAGAGAGAGAGAGAGAGAGAGAGAGAGAGAGAGAAGTAGGATAGGAAAAAGAAGAGAAAAAGGGGAAGAAAAGGGGGCGGGGCAAGCTGGACGTGTGTTTGTAGGTCTGGAGAGAGTGAAATAAAGAAAGAAAAATAAGAGAGATAAATTGGAGGGGGAGGACGTAGAGAGGGAAATATGAGAGAGTGTGGTAGTTTACTGTGTGAGATTCAGGGGAATAATTTGGTGAGGGAAGTATTCTGCAGATTTCTAGATTAACCTCATTTAATCATTGCCTTTTAGTTATCCAAACCAAACCCAATTTCTACCCAATCTCATCATCTATTTAATTTGGTCAGCTCTAAAACCTCTATGTATAATTTCTTACGCATTAATTAGAACATAATATGTATACTATAGGAAATTCTAGTCAAGAGAACGATGATTAAGCCACTACATTATGTCGTACGTTTTATTCATATTTTAAGGTGGGTTTCTCTTTCAAGTTTGTTTTGATTAACTGTTTTGAATAATTTTGTGTATATGTATGCATGTGAATATATTTGTTACGGGATCATTAGTTTGTTCCGACCATCATGTCTACTTGGCAAGTTGACGATACGAATGTTACGTTCGATACAGATGTTACGCACACTATGCGTATTTATGCTTTAATATTATTTATATTTAATTATTACAAACAGAATCACACGGGCTGGATGTAGCTCATGCCCCCTGAAATTTTATTTTTCAGGTTAAGGAGCTGACGACGAAAGTGGATGGAGTAGGGTTGTTTATTTTCTCTTATTGTTAGAAAGCGATATTTTGTTTTGTCTGGTTAGATTTAGTACTTTTTCTTTTACTAAGTTTTGTTGGATTTGATGCCTTGAAAGATTAGTTTGAGTTTCTGTTAGTTTTCTTATGAATTGAAGGATTTTATGCGGATGATTATTTATTTATTGGAAAAACTTATTTTTGGGAAATTTATGTTGTAGTTTCATTTAAAAAAAATACTTGTAAAAATTCTTATAAAATATTAGGGTGTTACATTTGGTATCAGAGCTCGATTTACGTTTCTGTAGATGTATTGGTATAAATAATGGTACACCCTCCATCTACGTTCCCTCGTCGGCTCAAGGCACGTAATTATTTATGCACAATTTATGTTATGCCTTGACACGATCATACACATTCATGTCATTTACGAAATTTTTCTTATTTTTTTCTTTTCTTTTAAAAATTCATATGGGTGGTGACCATTACTTAGAATGACCAATCCAAATGACCACCCACGTAAGAGAGTGCGATGCTCAGAAATAGGAGAGCCTTTTGGAACTAAAAAGGATCCGAGGGATGACATGGATCCGGATGAAGTACCACATCTTGTCGTCGATAAAATGAACGCTTGGCTCACCTGTGCTCGGGAATGGAGTCCTCATATTCCAATGTGTGACCTGTTAAGAAAGTTGCCTAAACAATTGGGTATTCCATTCTCCAAGTTATGGACAGAGGCTGAGATGAGATCCGACAAGGAGAAGGAAACCATGGACAGCTTCCAGCATGCCGTGGGAGAGTTGTTAAGAATGTACACCCACAAGGAGGTTGGGATGATGGTGCCCGTGGCCACTAGGATCGAGCTCGAGACCAAGCTGGGGAATAGCCCGGATCAGCCAATAGTGTTAGATTAGATAACATGAGGCTCCTTTGTTCTATTTGTTTTTTTTTCTAGTTATTCCTTTATTTTAGTGTTAGAACGAAAGAAACAATGGTTATTTCCTTTCTTTTTGTTTTAGTTTCAAATGTGGAATATGAATAAAATTCGTTTATTTATAGTTAATGAAACTACGTCTCTTGTTTCTTCTTCCTCTTCACTATTCTCTATATATTTCTTTTATTTATTGTTGTACTTCGTATTATGAATTTATAAGTGTCGTGTATTCGGCATGTAGGGTAATGGATAACCGAAGGAACAATGGAAACAACGCGCCACCCGCCAACGCACCTCCCGCTAACCCAGGTTTGGGGCACAAGAGGGTGCGCTTGACCCTCAGCAAGTTTTGGCTGGCCTAGCTGCACTGCTACACGGGGCAAACCACAATGCTCCGAACCATGAGCCCACACAGGCGTAAATTATTGCACAATTCAACAATTTCAAGCCACCATCCTTTCAAGGGACCGAGGGACCAGCGGCCATGGAGGAATGGATGCTGACTCTGCGAAGCATCTTTTGACTACCTGGGCTGCACGGAGGCACAGAAGGTATCATGTACGGATTTTCAGCTAAAGGGTGATGCACGAACCTGGTGGAATGATCATTTGAGGCTCCAATCTGCTGAGGAGCGCGATGGTTTGACCTGGGAAGGGTTCAAGGAGATCGTGAAAGAAAAATACTACCCCCGAGTCTATCAGGAGAAAATGGGAAGGGATATGAGCTTGAGCCAAGGACACATGACAGTTACAGACTACGAGCGGAGGTTCAATCACATGTGCCGATTCGATCCACATATGGTGGACACACCACAGAAGAAAGCTCAGAGATTCAGAAATGGGGTACGTGCTGATATTCGCCACTACTTGGCGGGACACGGTACGATGACCTATACCGATGTCGTGGCAAGAGCGGAGGATATAGCCTCCAGTGTGGATTTGGAAAAGGCTATGTTGCACCCGATTGAGAGTGCAAATAAGAGAAAGGTACAAGACTTCAAAGGTCCGAATCAGATCAAGAAAGGAAGAAATGAGAGGCAGTCTGAGCCTAAACCGCTAGTGAACTTTTCTTCATATCATAGTTATGGGAAAAACCATCGACAAGTAGAGATCACCATAGATTTGGTGCCGGGAGCGGCTCTAGTGTCTAAGGCTCCGTATAGGATGGCTCCGAAAGAGTTGCAAGAGCTGAAAATTAAAATCCAAGAACTACTCAACACAGGTTTTATCCGGCATAGCATATCACTGTGGGGCACTCCAGTTCTGTTTGTGAAGAAGAAAGATGGAACCATGATAATGTGCATTGATTATTGTGAGCTTAACCGACTCACGATAAAGAATAAGTACCCACTCCCAAGGATTGAGGATATTTTAACCAGCTCAGAGGCGCCAGAGTATTTTCTAAGATTGATTTGAGATCGGGTTATCACCAGTTGAAGATTAGAGAGGCAAATATTCCAAAAACCATATTTAGAACCCAATACGGCCATTATGAGTTCGTGGTGACGCCATTCAGATTGAGTAACGCACCAACGGTCTTCATGGACCTTATGCATCGCGTGTTCTATCTGTTCTTGGATCAGTTTGTCATCATGTTCATAGATGACATACTAGTGTATTCGGAGAACAAGTAGCAGCATGAACAACATTTGAGGAAGGTACTAGAGGCGCTTCAGCAAGATAAGTTGTATGCGAAATTTAGTAAGTGCGAGTTCTGGATTGACAAGGTTATGTTTCTTGGACATGTGGTAACTGCTCGGGGAATAGAGGTCGATCTAGTAAAAGTTGAGGCGGTGAATGATTTGAAGATACCATCTAACGCAAGTGAAGTTCGAAGCTTTTTGGGTTTGGCCGGATATTATTGGAGATTTATTGAGGGGTTTTCGAAGATAGTCGCACCAATGACTCGTTTGACGAGGAAGGAAGAGAAGTTTGTGTGGAATGAGAAGTGCGAGAATAGCTTCCAAGAGCTAAAGCGGAGGTTAACCTCAACTCTAGTGTTGACAATCCCAGACCCTATAAAGGAGTTTATGATCTACAGTGATGCGTCGAAGCAATGTTTGGGATATTTTATGATGCAACAAGGTAAGGTGATCGCTTATGCATCGAGGCAGTTGAAACATCACGAGTTAAATTACCCTACTCACGATCTTGAGCTAGCTGCAGTGGTGCATGCTTTGAAGATTTGGCGATATTACCTCTATGGAGGTAAGTGTGAGATATACTAAGACCACAAAAGTTTAAAATATCTTTTCACCTAGAAGGAGTTGAACATGAGGCAACATCGATGGCTAGAATTGGTTAAAGATTACGACTACACGATACATTATCATCCTGGAAAGGCGAATGTGGTAGCCGACGCCTTAAGTCGGAAGGTGAGAGGGGAGATGGAATGCATTCCAACCAAGGAAGAACAATTAGTCAAGGAGTTTTCCGAAATGAGGCTTGAGATCCTGGAACCACCAAAGACTGCAAAGGCAGTGTTGACAGCTTTGGTGGTGAGGCCGACATTGAGGGAAAGGATCAAGGAAAGGCAGTTGCAAGATCAAAGTTTGCTCAAGGTGAGAGAGCACGTTAGGGCCAAAGGAAATGGAAAGTTTTCTTTGGCCGAATATGGGATTTTATTGTTTGAAGGAAATGTTTGTGTGCCGAAGAACTCAGCCTTGAGAAAGGATATTTTGGAGGAAGCACACCGTACACCTTATACTGCTCATCCCGACAGCACGAAAATGTACCAAGATTTGAGGAGGCATTACTCGTGGGAAGGTTTGAAGAACGATGTGGCAAAATATATCAAGAGTTGTTTAATTTGTCAACAAGTGAAAGCCGAACATCAGCGGCCCTATGGATTGCTCAAGTCGTTACATATTCCGGAATGGAAGTGGGAGAATATAGCTATAGATTTCGAAGTGGGACTTCTGAGATTGGAGAAAGGAAACCACACCGTGTGGGTGGTGGTAGATCGTCTTACAAAGTCGACTCATTTTATTTCAGTCAAGATGAATCTCCGAATTGATCAGTATGCTCATATTTATATCTGAGAAATCATAAAGTTGTATGGAGTGCCGGTATCCATTGTGTCAAACCGTGATCCGCGGTTTACCTCAAAGTTTTGGGGTAGCTTACAGAGAGCCATGGGGACAACTATGAGTTCAGTACAACTTATCATCCACAGACAGACGGGCAGTAAGAGAGAACAATCCAGATTCTAGAAGATATGTTGAGAGCTTGCGTACTTGACTTGGGAAACAGTTGGGAACAATATCTGCCTTTGGTGGAGTTTACCTACAATAATAGTTTTTGGTCAACTATTGGTATGCCACCTTACGAGGCATTGTATGTGAGGAAGTGTAGGTCACCGTTATATTGGGATGAGGTCGGTGAGAGAAAGCTAGTTGGACCCGATATGGTGAAGGAGGTTGTGGAAGTAGGAGAAAAGGTTCGAGAAAGAATGAGAATAGCACAAGATTGGAAAAAAGTCTTATACCGATAAACGTAGAAAGGACTTGGAGTTCGGTATTGGCGAGAATGTATTTTTGAAGGTAGCTCCAATTAAAGGAGTTATCTGTTTTGGGAAGAGAAGGATGTTGAGACCGAGTTATGTGTGGCCATTTGAAATCCTTGCACGTATAGGAGATTTGGCCTATCGGCTTGCTTTGCCGCCAGAGTTGTCAGCCATTTATGATATTTTTCACATGTCCTTGTTAAGGAAGTATGTTGAAGACCCTAGCAACGTCATCAGTTACTCCAACTTGGAGGTGAATAAGGATTTATCTTACGAGGAGAGACCCGGATCGATCTTGGACAGAAAGGTGCACAAACTTAGGAACAAGGACATTGTACTTGTTAAAGTGCAATGGAGCCATCATGGACCCGAAGAAACTACTTGGGAATGTGAGGATGACCTACATGCCAAATATCCAGATTTCTACACACATGGTACGCTTTAATTTTCGAGGATGAAATATTTTTCAACAGGGGTAGAATGTAACAACCCAAATTTATGGCCCATTATATATTTATTATGAAATATTTTATCTAATAGTTAGCCGATTTAAATACTTTTTCCAAGCCCAAACATGCATCATATTTATTTTAATTGCTAGACCAAGTAATTTGGGCTCAGAGCCCAAATCATGTTCTATTTATTGATTTAGTTGCATATTTGTGAAATTTGGTATATCACTGTGTTTCTTGACCGAATACATAGAATTAAATTAATTTTCTAATCCTATAGAGATAGCTAATTAGTACCCTAATAGGAGATTAAAACCTAGGTATAAATACTATAGGTAGAAAACTATATCATCTCATCATTCCAATACGTAGAAAAAACAAATATACACACCGCTAGTTTTCGGTTCTGCACCCTCTTCCGCATTTCAGTATTTTCCCCTTCATCTCTAACGCCGCAGTCGATCTTCTTCCTCCCTAATAACAAAAGGTATAAATCCGACTTGAGCTTGCTGTATAATATTTCTTGTCGCCCGATTGTACAGTTCTGAAATCTAAAAAGAAAAACAAATTATCCAGTCTGAAATCGATTTTATTTTGGGGAAAACTTGTACATAGGGATGTCTATGGGTATGTATATATATATATATATATGTAGTAGTTAGGGGGAAATTGTGGATCTGTAGCATTAACTGAATTATTAATTGGTGAAAGAAAAGAGGGAAAGAAAGACGTGGCAGGGGGTATCAGGAGGAGAGAGAGTAGTAATGTGCAGGTGTGTGTGTGTGTGTCGCGTAGTGTTAGGTGAGAGAGAGATGGGGGATTCAGGATTGTGCCAAGGGGTATTAATGAGGGTGTGGGAATTGGTGGAGTAAGGGAAAAGACAAGGAAAAAATGGGGAAAAGGTGGGGACTAGACGCGGAGAGAGGGAGATAGGGAAGAAAGTGTGTGAGTGTATTTAATGAAGAGAGAGAGAGAGAGAGAGAGAGAGAGAGAGAGAGAGAAGCAGGCTAGGAAAAAGAAGAGGAAAAAAAGGGGAAGAAAGGGGGGGGGGCAAAGCTGGACGTGTGTTTGTAGGTCTGGAGAGAGTGAAATAAAAAAAGAAAAATAAGAGAGATAAATTGGAGGGAGAGGACGTAGAGAGAGAAATAGGAGAGAGTGTGGTAGTTTACTGTCTGAGATTCAGGGGATTGATTTGGTAAGGGAAGTATTCTACAAATTTCCAGATTAACGTCATTTAATTATTGCGTTTTAGTTATCCAAAACAAACCCAATTTCTACCCAATCTCAGCATCTATTTAATTTGGTCAGCTCTAAACACTCTATGAATAATTTCTTACGCATTAATTAGAACATAATATGTATACTTCAGGAAATTTTGGTCAAGAGCATGGTGATTAAGCCACTACGTTACGTCGGTACGTTTCATTCATATTTTAAGGTAGGATTCTCTTTCAAGTTTATTTTAATTAAATATTTTGAATGATTTTATGTATATGTATGCCAGTTGATGATACAAATCTTACGTTTGATTCGGATGTTACGTACACTATGCACATTTATGCTTTAATTTTATTTATATTTAATTATTACAAACTGAATTGCACGGGCTGGATGTAGCTCATGCCCTCTGAAAATTTATTTTTCAGGTTAAGGAGATGACGAAGGAAGTGGATGGAGTAGGGTTGTTTATTTTCTCTTATGGTTGTAAAATAATATTTAGTTTTGTCTGGTTGGATTTAGTAATTGGATTTAATGCCTTGAAAGATTAGTTTGAGTTTATGTTGGTTTTCTTATGAATTGTAGGATTTTATGCGGATGATTATTTATTTATTGGAAAAACTTATTTTTGGGAAATTTATGTTGTGGTTTCTTTTCTTGAAAAAAAAAATACTTGTAAAAATTCTTATAAAATATTAGGGTGTTACAATATGTGCATTAAAATGATAAGGGCACTTAGGTATAATCAGTTGATGCTCTTTCTTTTTTAATAACGTACCTTGACATTTTCTCTAGTTAAACACGTTGAGCTTATACCCTTTCTTTGATTTTACCAGTATCACAAAAAAACTATTCCCCTTTTATTCACAGTCGTCCACCTTGTTGAACCTTCTTGTCAAGGAGTGTGAGAATGAAATGCATGTCAAGAGTGGATTTGTGGTTGAGTCTTCTACATAAAAAGGTTTTGGGGAATAAAAAGAAAAATGAAAAAGAGGGACATTGTGGCAATGTTAAAGAAGCAAAAAGAGAAAAACATGAAAAAGAAAAAAGAATAGAAAAAAAAGTGGAAAGAAAAAGAATGAGAAAAGAAAGAGAAGGAAAAAAACCGTTGCCATGGTGAAGAAAAAAAGGGGGAAAATTGGGAAGTTGTCAATACTTTGTGACTCTCGCTTCATGTGAAAAGGTTGACATTATATTGGTATTTGAGAGTTCACAATTGTAAGTTGTGATTTGGTTATCTCTTGAATTTTCTTTGAAGATTATTTGATGATGTAATTGAGGATTACCAAGAGAAAAATGGTAGGAAATAGTTTGAATTGGAAGTGAAGGTGTATATTTGTCATTCGAGACAACATGCATATGATTTCTCATATTTGCGTGACTTGTTACACCTTATTTTTACCTTTTTTATCCTACATTTACTCAAGGTCCCATTACAATCTGTTTTGATATTTAGTGTCCATATATATATATATATATATATATATATATATATATATATCCTTTCTATACAATAAAGAGCGAAATAAGTGATATCCTTGTAAAGATGTTGGGTCTTGACACGCTGGATCTTATTGAAGTTGTTAAGCATTTGTGAGATGTGAATATTTTATTAAAAATAAATGGAATCATGATCACTTGCCCTCAGAAAAAGTTGTCTGCTTAATTTCTTCATTGCATGGTGGTTTCAATTGAGAGGAGAGAAGAAATGTTGCTTTGAGCCTTATTCTTTTGTCTAGTATTTTCTTGAGGACAAACATCAATTAGGTGTGGGGGAATTTGATAGGTGTCTAGTAGTTCGTATTTTATTATCATATTTCCTATTATTTTCTACCTTTTATTGGGATTAATGAACTAATTTTACATATTTTTGGTATAGGTGATGAATTATATGGGCTTGAATAAAACTGGGCTTTAAAGTGTATAACTGGTGGCGAAATTGTGAACCCATGGATATGGGATTGAGTAAATATAAGATGATGGGATTTTGACATACTTGGCCTACAAATTTCCTAATGGGGAAAGGAAGTTCTCACCTAAATCTATAAAAAGATGAAGAGATAAATTGAAGGGTGAATCAATCCAGGAGAATTAGAATTTCAAACTAGGTGGCGGACGTGTCTTACATCAAGGAAGCAAGGTTTGTTTAATTATTTCGTATCTTTTCTTTGTTATTATTTTTCTAGCAATTGGATTATACTTTTTCTTTTCTTTTTAATTATGTTTAGTAGCTAAGTTACTTTTCTAGTTAATGAAGCCTTGATTCCATGATATTGCAAGATCTAATTGTTCTTATTCCCTTTTCAATCCATAGGTATTTATTTATTTCTTGTGTTTGATGCTTATGCTTATTTTAGGTTTTATTAAATAGTGGTCAATATTTGATAATCCTAGAATCGTTGATTGCCAACTAGAAACTACAAATCCGTAATTGTTTGTGGGATTTAATTAGGGCACCACATAATTTAATTACTTGCTTAAGTCTATTATTTTGTATTTAGAAACAAATAATCTAATGTAAATAAGCCCCCCTTGAGTGTTTGTTAATTAGAATTGGGTCTCCCTTGTTATTAATGCTGTCAGAATATTAAATCTTATGAAACTTTTCGGGTTATATTTTGATTAGGGAAGTAATTAGTGATGCTTCTTTTGATTACCGAGAAACGAAGGGGAGATACTTTGTTTGATGCTTGTTGACAGCTATAACCAATTTATCCGTGTATTGTTGAGTAATTATTGCATCAATGATCAATTGAATGAATCAAGGTGGATATAATTCCTTAGAAATTGCATATTTAGTCGAGTTTAATTTATTCTCTTAGGTTAGTAAAATTCCAAAAACTCCCTCCCATTTACTTCTCAAAACAAAGAAATCCACTATTCCTTGTAGATACGACCCTCCTCTCCACTATACTAATTTGAGGTATGTTTATATTATCTTAGTGATTTGACACTCATCACTAATCTAACAATTATTCTTATATTATAATTGTGCAGGATATATATTCAGATTGTTACTAATAATAACTAATGAAATCTTCTCTAAATATGTTTGGATTTGTTTCCTTATGTGCAAATTTGTAAATAAGAAAAGTCAAAGTCAAACATGACTTGAACAATGAAAGAAGATCTTGGAGTTAATGTCACACAATCAGCGACAACCTTATTGGAACACCTGTCGTCACCGACGATCCAAACAACAAGACATGATCTAAATCATCTCGACTAAGTTATAGCGGAATA
>JAUEKW010163232.1:0-27433 GCA_032274785.1 Ajuga reptans | reverse complement strand
AGTATCAACCATGACTTTGGTTGCCTCACCCTAATCCGGGTGAGGCAATCTGGTATCAAACATGGCCTTAGAGTAAGGGTAGAGTATGAGTTTAGTGCTATATCCGTCTACCCGATCCGCACGTTACCCGTCTATCTGATATATATTTATTATATATATATATATATATAATATGTATATATAAATATGTATGTATTTTACATTTTCATTGACTAGTTATTTTGTTAGGTAAAAGAGATTGTCATAATTAAGTGTGAAAATTAAGATTTAAAAGAATAAACAAATCAATCATACTTTGTACTTTGATTTTAAGTTATTAATTTGTTATTTGATTATTATGAAACGGGGTGCCCCGTTTACCAGAGGGTACTCGTATACCGTCGGGTTTTATACGTACCTTGCCCGAGGTAAAAAAATAAGGTAATATGATAGGATATGGATAAGACATTTTAGTTGTAGGTAGGGTATGAGAAAGACGTACGTGTACCTTACTCTACTGTTGACATCTCTACATATGAGCCAAGTTTTTTTCTTTTTCTTTTTAAATTTAATCCTTTTATAAGATTGGAGAAAGGATTCGAATCCTAACAAGAAAAATAAAAAAATAAAAATCCAAATGTAAGCAAACAATAGCAACATCAATATTGTGAGGCCACGTGAAATAATAAATCTTGTGTCACGTTTACCACCTATAAATATCGACGGTTGGCATTTTCCTATTTAATTAAGGGTGTCGGAATGAAGTGCCCACCTGCCCCAACCATCTAACCAAACGAAATAAATGCAAAGTGAAATGCAATTACTGCCCTCCTAAAGTCAGTTACAGACAAATTAAAGCTGCCCGTCCCGTCCACAAACCTCGGGCAGTCTTCACAACTCTTCAAAACACAACAAACACCTATCTAATTAGTAATTATTTGCCGAAATCGCTAAGCTCTAGTAACCCAGTAGACTTGGCCTATTAACTAATTGAGGACTAGATAGAGCTGATCGGAATATAAACGTGGTTAGGTAGGAAGAATCGGGGAATAAACATAAACGATCAGTGAAAACCTAGTGTCTAGGCGAAGATTAGTCGGGGTCAATGGATGATGATAATGGCACGCAGCGGACAGATGGAAACATGCATTGTTTTGGACATTTTTTAATGTTAACATAATTATATGGTCCCTTTAATTAAATTCATACAAGATAATTTATTATAAAGAAATTTCTTGCAGGAAAATAAATTGAATGGGACATTAATTACAAATTCAAACTAAATGTGGAAAACCCTTCACACAGTATTAAATTAGATTTTACTACCAAGTCAAATTCTTGTTTTTCATGTGAAAGACAGCTAAGGGCAGTGAAAAATATATAGCGAAAACCTATATTTTGACATATACTGAAATAATCGGTAAATATCAATGTTTGTTCGGTGCACATGATGAAATGTCAAATTAGGCGTTCATAAGAATCAGCAAAAAAATAAAATAAAATTATGGAGTAAATGATTACCTTTTCAGAAATTGCATCCTGGACAACAATAATATCACTGGTAATTGCAGAAATGACATCTCCAGTAGAGGATTCAGTGTCGAAAATGCTAATATCTTGATTAAGCATACTCCTCAAATATGCCATTCTCATTTTTGCTGCTTGTCTTTCCCCAGAATACATCCAACAAGCCACCTCTGTCATATTATTTATTATTATTAATTTCATCATTTTTAAAAAAGTTACACGCTCTCCTATGTACCCGCGGTAGACACGAGTTATTGTACCCATCAGCTAATGTTTACTTCATCCATAATTTGATGATGAGATATTTATAAATTAGCGATTGACACATTAACTTATATCTGCAATAGGTAGGAGAGATTTTCGTGAAAAGGGAAATTAATATTAATCAATGTATTTACCTGTCCATGATGAAAAAGTAATGGCTATGCTCAGATACACAAAATCCAAAGAATACTGCCAAAAAAAATGTTAATTAGTCACACCCAAGGATGAATTCTCTTATCTCATATTTACTTAAAAAATAACAGAAAAAAATGATTAATCAATTGAGAAGTTTACTGTCATCATAAAATTAATTAATTAATTAATCAACATGTGCAGACTTTTATTCTCTTGCAGTTACTCTTTATTCTCTTAAAACTCAAATAAAATATCTCCTCCCTTCAAAACCAGTGTCACAAAGAATCGTATCTTACAGTTCGAATCTTTTGTACTAACTACGATATCTCAATATTAAATTAAAAATCATATTAACATCTTAAAACGGATGTGAATGGTTGAAAATAAAAAACCCTTATACACACACATAGTGACAAGAGAGATGATATATACCAGGGCAACTTTATGGGAAGCTTCTTTAGGAAAAAGATAAGCCAAGCCAATAATATTAATCATCTTCCCAAAGAAAATGAAGAAAACTGGAACAGAAGCGCCATGCACACATGCACCAATTGAGCCAATAAACATCAAAAAATAATCATAGCCATCTGCAAATGCAAATAGCTTCCCTATTCCAACTGATGATTTCTTCTTCCCTGATTTCTGCTGCTTCTCTTCGTCGTCGTCTTCGTACGCTGCTGCTCTTGCAGATTGCTGCCTCATTTCAAATATTTTTTAAATGGATTTAATGTTTTGTTAAAGTGTTGAATGTGGTGTTAGAGGGTGTATATATGAGGGGTGGGGGGTTGGGGATAAGCATTTATTATTTATTACTGAGAAATTTGAACTGCATGGTTGTGGCGGTGTTTATTAAAGCAGATAGATATACTACGGAATTGATCATATGTCCACTCCACATAAGGAGCAAAACTTATCATTTTCCTCTTTGTAGCAGACAAAAATTAAATGATGGTGGGCTCCATGCCACATAAGTGATGGACATATAAATTGATTGATGCTAATCAATCGGTATATAAATTTTATAAGATAAGATATTCTTACAACTAAAATTTTCACGTCCCACTCTATCCATAAATAAATATACCCGTATTAATTATTTGATTTGTGTATTTCTTTGTAATCTCAACATCGTTTTTGTCCATTTCAAATGTTTATATGGACTAAAAACACTTATTTTAGGAGAATGAGTATATAATTTCATTTGTATATTTTACTAGGTTTGGAACGGTTGAGGGGCTTGAAATTTATGATGCAACTACTTCCCAACATTATACCGTCACAGACTTGACTCTATGGAGTCGCTTTCACATTTCATACAACCACCACAGGAATAACAATTAAATGCATCCATATATAATTAATTATTTTACAAAAAAATATATAAATAAGGCACGTATATATATATATAACTTTCACAACATTAGACATAAATCTATCGGCGCGCAGTATAAAGAACTACTCTTACTACAAGAAAACTTTAAGCGTTTGAAAAATTATCCTAACATAAATATATCCCAACGCTAATTCCAACGGAAATTACCGTTGGAATGTATTTTTCGTTGGAAGAAAAATGTTGAAATTTTGTATTCCAACGACCACTTTTCCAACGATTCCAAACCGTTGAAATCTTAAATTCCAACGGAAAGTCACTAAATTCCAATAGTTTTTGTCCCGTTGGAATTTGACAGTTTTTTTGTGATGTGTTGTCAAGAACCTTGCAATTCGATGACATCATTCTTGCTTCGTAATTAAGAGGTCACAAGTTCTAGACCCATTCCCCACTCCTAATTTTTTAATATACTAAAAAAAAAAAAAAACTATTGTAAATCACAGTCTTACTGGTATTAGTTAGGGCTAGTTGTGAATTTCTGTATAATCACAGTCTTTATAATTATTTGGTACTTAAAAGTCTACCATTATTAAGGCATTGATAACGAAACGACAATGAATCCAGAAAATTAGTACTAAATATAGTAAATACGAGTATACGACACAGCTGGAGCTTATTATTTCAGCCCCGGCCTCTCTAGCCTAACTAGCAAAGTGACCACTAAAAATACAACTAATTAATTTTAATTTTTTTTTTATGTTTTGCTTTAAACCATGTGTTATAATCAATTTCTTGATTCCAATAGGCTAATTCGTAGTGCTAAATTACTTTCAGTTGTGTTCTGGTCTATAAATTCACTTTTGATTTTTTTTTAATTATTATCCATAATTTTTTTTCTCTTTTCGTTTTAGTAGAAGTCTATTCCTCAAAAACTGTATATTGTATGCTTGTTTCTTGATTCCAAAAAGAGTTAATACACTAATGCACAAATATCAAAACTAGTCCAGTAATTTAAATCATGTTAAAAAAAATCTTGTAATTTAGAAAATTTCAATTTTAGTCATTTGAATATAAAATTGTCTAATTTACGTACAAATTTCGTTGGAACTCACCTAACTGACTAGAATGTCTGACGTGGCGCGTACATGACCTAAAAATTAGGATTTTTCTACGACTTATCAGACGTGACATTAACACGCTGAAGTATACTGCCACATAGTAATAATATTTAATAAAATTACAAATTAAATTATATTGAAAATATTAAAAATATATTAAAAATTTGTAATTGATTATGCAAAAGTAAAATTGTAGTCGTAACCAGTGCCCTCATTTTGTTTATGTGACACTTAGAAGTAATATGACTTGTTTGCTGCAAAGGATGGAAGACACAACAAAAAGCAAGCAGTAAGCAAGTGAAGTCTACAACTGTAAGATAGCAGAGGTTATAGTGGTTGTAACTAAGCGAGACTACAACATTGCTGCAAAGAGCTTACATAGGTTCGTTATCGGAAGATTTACTGCAAGTTTAGGAATTTACAGTAGACAAAACAACAAGTCGACCAAAGTCCAAAGGACAAAAGTTAGTTCGATTTCAAATAAAAAAGAGCTCGTATAGACAAACACCAAACTTGTACTTGCTAACGAATGGCGTGCAGAATGTCACGAAGACTGACATAAGAAAAGAGCACCATTGACCACAGTGACCTGCATCCGAAACACTAACAAACTGCAGCTAAAAAGACACTACTACAATTCTGCTAATAGACTACATTGAATAGACCTCAGTTTTCTGCAAAATCATAGTCTGTTTGAGAATAGACTACGGTTTCCACAAAAAGTGTAGCCTATCAGCGTAAAAATGCGCTAATAGTCTATGGTTCGACCTCTTAGGGCTCTTCTCTCTCTCTCTCTCCCCGCTCCTCTTAGAAACGGTAGCAACTCTTAAACTCGTTGTTCTCTCCTTTCTCGGTGTTCCAGTTCCAGTTTGCCCTTCGACCACCTCTCATCGTCCCTGTCGCTGGAAAATTCAGGTTAGGGTTTTTTAAAATTTAGCAATTTTTCAACCAGATTACTTGTTTAATGTAATATTTATCGTGTTCTACAAAGATGAAAAAGATTTTTGTTACTAGGGTTTATAGATTTTTTTTGGTTAATATTTTGCAGGATCTGGGATTTTACTTGTTTCTAGTTTGGCTTGATTTGGTGTTTAATAATTTAGTTTTGGGTTTAATGATTTATTGTTTAAATATTGATTAGTGGATGAATGTTTATGCTCTTTTTTTGTATGTTGTTCTTGGTGTGTTGGCATGTTTAATTATAAAGTTGTCAATAATATTGAGTGTTGAATTAGCCAATTGGCTTCATCTGGTGAAAGGTATATAGGCTGGCAACCTTGCGTGCCGTGTAGGACTCTTAATTGGAGGATGATTACGACTCCTTAGAGATCTTGGACGATAGGTATAACAAGGCCACATACCTCTCACCGTTTCTGAGCTTAACCTTGGTAGATTGTTGGCAAGCAAAAAAATAGATAAAGATTGGATGTCACAGCATTTGTTTAGTCGTGAATGTGCTGATGGAATTGAAAGATTCTTGAAATTTGCTTTGCTTAATGGTTGTGATCCAAATGCAATGTCACATCCCTGCTCACATTGTGGTAATCTTAAGTCAAAATGAATTGAAGTTGTAAGAGCTGATTTGGGTGCACATGGTATTGATAATACATATAACACGTGGATATGGCATGGGGAAAGATCTTAGAAAATGAAGAAAGTAGAAGATGACGATGTAGTGGGGAAAGGTGAAGAGTACCCATTTATCGAGGAACCAGTGGATATGGTACACGCTGCATACGAAAATAATGGCAATTCGGACCAAATAAGCAAGTTACTTGAGGATGTAGAGAAGTATTTATATCCTGGATGTGTTAATTTTTCAAAGTTATCGGCTATTGTGAAATTATACAACTTGAAAGCAAAGTTTGGTTTGAGTGATGTTAGCTTTACCGAGTTTCTTGGCCTGGTTGGGGATTTTCTTCTGGACTGAATGAACTACCTTTTTCGTCATATGCTGCAAGGAGAAATTTATCTATTTTGGAGATGAAGTATGAGAAAATTGATGTGTGCCCTAATGATTGTATTTTATACTGGAAAGCTACGCAGAGCTGGAAATATGCCCTACATGTGGGACGCCGAGGTACAAATTGGACAAGCTGCCTATGAAAAAGCAGGGTGTTCCTGCGAGGACATTATGGTACTTTCCACCCATTCCTAGATTTCAAATAATGTTCCGGAATAAGAAAATATTCAAAGATTTGAGGTGGCATTTCGAGAAGAGAGTTTCAGATGGAAGGCTGCGACATCCAGCGGACTCGCCTGCATGGCAACTAGTGGATTGTAAGTGGCTTGACTTCGGGTCTGAAACACAATCTGAGGTTGGCCCTATCAGATGATGGAATCAACCCGCATAGTACAATGAGTTCAACGTACAATTGTAGGCCAGTTGTGATGGTCACATACAATCTGCCTCCATGGTTGTGTATGAAGAGATAATTCATGATGCTCACCATGTTGATTTCTGGTTCTAAACAGTCGGGGAATGACATAGATGTTTATTTAAAGCCTCTAATTGATGACTTGAAGCTCTTATTGGACACAGGGGTTGAGGTATTTGATGTTTATCGTCAAGAAAGGTTTCAGCTCATAGCTGTCCTATTATGGAATATTAATGATTTTTCCGCATACATGAATCTCTCAGGTTGCATTGTTAAAGGATATTGTGCTTGTCCTGTCTGTGGTGAAAATACATTTGCAAAAAGGTTGAATCATGGGAGAAAGTTGTCTTACATGGGCCATAGAAGGTTTCTACCGGCACATCATGCATATCGAAAGCAAAGGAAAATATTCAACGGGAACCAAGATTTTGAAACCCCGCTTAAGCCACTGACCGTAGTCGAAGTTCTAGACAGAGTTCAAGTGATTAATCGTTGCGGGGGGAAAGGAACTGATAAGAAAAGAACAAAAGATGATGATGACAATTTATGCTAGAAGAATAAATCAATTTTATTTGAACTTGGTTATTGGAAACATCTACATATTCAGCATATTCTTGATGTGATGCACATTGAGAAAAATATGATGGAAAGACTCATTGGGACGCTGCTTGATATTCCAGGTAAAACAAATGATGGTTTAGCAGCAAGATTATATCTTGTGGAAATGAAGTTAAAGGTTGAATTGGCCCCAACAGAAAAGGAAAATATAACTTATCTCCCACCGGCATGTTATGCACTGAGCAAGGACGAGAATAAGAAAGTTTGTAGCTCTTTAAAGGGAATGAAATTACCCACTGGTTATTAATCCAATATCAGTAGTCTTGTCTCAATGAAGGACATGAAACTAGTTGGCCTCAAGTCACACGATTATCACACTCTAATGCAGCAATTGCTTCCAGTGGCCATTCGGGGTGTCCTGCCAAAATATGTTAGATATTCTATCACTCGGTTATGTTTCTTATTCAACTACCTTTGTGGAAAAATGGTAGATTTCTCAAAGTTGGATGTCATTCAGAAGGAGATGGTGACCACATTGTGCTTTTTGGAGAAACATTTCCCACCATCATTCTTTGATATAATAGTGCATTTAACGGTACATCTAGTTCGTGAGGTCAGACTGTGTGGGCCAGTATGGTATAGGTGGATGTACCCATTTGAAAGATTCATGAAAATTTTGAAAGGCTATGTTTAGAATTGCAATCGGCCCGAAGGGTGTATAGCAGAATGTTATATAGTTGAAGAGGTTGTTGAGTTTTGCTCAGAGTATCTGTCTGATGTACGCACGGATGGTATTCCATCAAGTCTTCATGAAACAGAGGATACAAAGCCTACATCAGGAGCTCAGGTTCACGTAGCTAGCCAGGAGGAGTGGGAACAAGCACATCTTTACATATTGAAAAATGATGCTGAGATTGATCCATATATTGAGTAAGTAATCTAACTAGATCATCAATTTATTTCTGCCTACATTTTTTGGGTTTAACTTCCTGAAATGATATAGGGAATATATGGCCTATTTGAAAGCAGCAAATCCTCAAAAAGCCAAGGGCAAATGGCTGCAGGATGAGCATAACCGAACATTCATCAGTTGGTTCCATGGACATGTACGTTTTACATATATTTTATATTTCACCCCATACTTTAATAATTTATAAGTCTGCCATATTAATAGTTTTTTGTCCTTCATAATATTTTGTAGGTTATAGAAGCTATTGCACAATCCAATCATCAAATATCCAAAAGGTTGAAGTGGTTAGCGCATGGACCTAATAAGAAGGTGTTGCGCTACCATGGTTATATGATCAATGGCGTGTCTTACCATACAAGGCAGTGCGACGAACAACGAGCTGTCTAGAACTCGGGAGTTAGCTTAGTAGCTAACGTAATGCAAGTTTCTAGTGCGAAGGATAAAAATCCAATCTTTTCAGACATGATGTTTAATGGAGTCATTGAAGAAATTTGGGAGCTTGATTACCATGATTTTCATGTACCAATGTTCAAATGCAGTTGGCTAGAGAACAATAATGGCATTAGAGAACATGACTTAGGTTTTACTTTGGTAAACCTGAAAAGATTAGGATTTAGATCAGATCTGTTTATCTTGGCTAGTCAACCAAAGTAATTTTTTTACATCGAATCCTGCTTGGTCTGTGGCAAGTCGTACTCAAAGTAGGGACAAGTTTGAGTACATGCATGGTGATGAGTTGGGGGATGTTGCAATCCAACTCCAATGTTCCACCAAAGATTTCCCATCCGTGGATGACGGTGATAGTGATGAAAATGAACCATCATGGGTTTCTGGGGACTGTGATGGGACTTGGGTTGAAAATAGAGTCGTTTAGATAATACCTCTATTTTTTCCCAAATTCCGTTCTTAGGGTGTTTTTTAGATTCACAATTATGTTTACACTTTTATATCTGACTATGTGGCTATGTGATTACTATTTAAACTTTTATAAGAATATTAATTCTCATATTTTTTATGTGTTCATTTACACTGATGTTATTACTTGGTGGAAACTGTCACCCTCTTCTTAGTTTTTATAGGTTTTCATACACCATGGAAACCCGTCGGAATTTGGCAGTGGCTCATGTTGAGGCTGAGGATCCAAATACATCTCGCAGGGCGAGTGCTTGAAAGTTGGCAAATAATGGCAAGCGAAGCTCCGCTTGTCGTTATCCGGAGAAAGTAATGAGGAGAACTCCATATTGGAATAAAAAAGTACCACCTCAAGGTCACTTAGAGGTGTTTGCCACATGGACAGACTTGTTGTTCGAAGAACCAAGGGAATAAAAAAAAAGATGTGTTGTTTAATGATCTTGGTCAGCCAGAAGGAGTTGTTGCTGATAAAATGCAAAGCTACGTCGGTGTCCTTGTTCGAGCGAAGATTGATGTAACTTACAAAACATGAAAAAAAAGTACCACAAGAGTTGAAGGACATGATCTAGGAGTTTGTTAATGTAAGTACGGAATTAAGATTGCGTATTTAGTTTTGTGATCATTGTTTACCAAGAAATCCTAATATTTGTGAGCTATGTTGTGGTAACGCTCTTGGGATTCTCTTATTTTTTCTTATTGTATAGTTGAACTACAATGTTGATCCATTGTGGAAAGTGGCGATAATTTAAGACTTTCCTGACTAGGAAATTCATCAATCCAAATCGATATAATCCTGAGAAGCTGAAGAAGCCACCATCTGATTATAATATTCCACTGCCCATTTGGAGTGCATTTGTGATCAGCCGGATGTCCGAAGGATATAAAGTAAGCTAGTTAGTAGTGCAGCTTTATATTTTTTACTTATTCTGATGTTAACAATTACATGCATTTATTCATTTTAGAGACTCAGTGACCAACAAAGAGGTAGAAGGAAAGGTAACAAATATCCTCACCACCTTTATCATAAATGCTACGTGGGTCTGGTGACCAAACTTGTAGGTATCCAATTCTAGGAAATTAATCAATTTTTGGTTTGTTGATGTATAATTATGTTTAAATGGGTCATGTCATACATTTTCTGGTGCTAGAAACATATGCTGACTGATGATCCGGAGATAAATAGAGCCATCATTTGGAAACATGCTCGGTTGAATAAAAAGGGTGAATTTGAAGAAGACGAGTTGCAACAGACTGTCAAAGAGATTGTAAACGAACGTCACACATTAATTTACTTATGCTATTAATATTCTTTTGCATATGTGATGAAAATTGCCTAAGTGTTCAAAATTTTTGGGTTTTTTACATTAAAGGATGAGTACATTGAACTAAAAAAAAGGCAAACTACTGCCTGGAGAGCCAATCCTTCCGAAAGTTTTAAGGACGAATGAGCATGGGGGTTGTGTGAGGGGTGTAGGAGCCTTTGTCACTCCAACTATGTACTCGAACGGATCTTCTACTGGAAGAATGTAAATATCAGAGTTGATAGAGGCAAAAAGAAGAATTATTGAGCATAATGCACACATTGAGAAGTTGGAGGAGGGAAATAAGAAGTTGTTAGCAGACCAAGAAAAATGCATTGCGCAACTGAAGGCATCAGTAAAGATAAATGGGGCACAATCGCCACATACGAATGAGAAGGGTAGTTGCTCAGTCAAACTACACACTCCTATTAATGCAAATCTGAATAAGGTTGAACAATCCAAACATTTGGATTATGTATGCATCATTGAAGGTGTTAAGGGTTTCCGAGAGGTATGGTTTTCCAATATCCTTCAATGTTTGTATGTTTACATATTAATTTAGTTTTAGTTGGATCCGACTTATTAATTTATTTGCTGAATGTCCTTTGTAATAGGCGAAACCAGTTAGTTTGAAAACTGGAGTCATCAAAGGTGGTCGTTGCATATGCTATGGCTATTATTAACAAAACACATAAGCTGCATGGCCAGCCATTTTCCAAAGGTTGTATCCGTGTCTCCATTGTTGAAGCAATTGACGGTTCTGCCCCTCTACCAATACCAATAAAAGATGAGTGTGCCACTGTTGGAGAAACTATATGCATGTTGCGTGGCCAAAATACCTGATTGAGGAGTTGACCAAGGTAATATAATTTTAGCTTATTAATTATTATTAATTACGACTTACCTTCCCCGTAAGATCCTGAAATATCTACTAGGTGGTTTAATTAGAGTCCCAAGAGGAAGAGAAAAGCAACTGAGTTAAAAAGACTGGTTTTTGCCAAGAAACAACCGATGTGCCAAAGTCCCTACACGTCCTTAACTGTGATGCAACTCGAGCTCTACAAGGTGCAGATAACACAATAGCAATACCCATCAGTGATGAGCTCTTTGATGAAGCATGTACCTTCTAAATTCTACAAGAAGACATCTCCAGAGTCCACGACATGGAGCCAATTACGAGCATGCAACACAATAATTGTCTACCAATGGTAGGTTTGTGAGTGGATAGACCAATTGGACTCAACTGAAACATTTGTCTTTTGTGCAAAACATGACATGTTTGTTATAATATACGCATTTGTTGATGGAATTATTTGTTGAAATTTGCAGGTATCTCTTTAAAGAAATCGCAGATGAAAAAACACCTCCGAATTTTAGATTTATGAATCTGCGCTGCCTACCATATTCCCCGACCGAGAATATGACTGAAGAAGAAATATCATATCAAATGAAAAAGAAGTCGCATGCCATAGCTGATAGGCTAATCGCATCATCACCATATCAGTTGGCCTTCGTTCCGTGCAATACAGGGTAAAGACATATAACGGCTTTTGAATATCATTTTGATGTAGTAACCACTGGATGTATGATTTGAATATCGTTTTGATGTAGTAACCACTGGATTTGAATAACGTCTTTTGAATATCTAAACAATTGACTACATGTATGGTTTGAATATCGTTTTGATGTAGTAACCACTGGATTCTTACTGTAATTGACCCCACAAGGGGATAATCTATTATTTGGACTCAAGTGCCCATCGAATTCGTGATTCAGAGTGGAGCCGTGTTGTGAATATGTAAGCCCATAAACCTTTTTTTATCTTACAACATATACTTTAGTTGGTAGGTAACTAACATATATCTGCATTTGCATGTACATAGTGCATTGAAATGTTTTAATATAGAGAAAGAAAGGAGAGGCAAAAAGCAGCCTACGTGGGAAATAATGAAGGTGTGTATAGTTGACATTTTCTTTACGTGATGTTCAATTTACACTTATCTTATTTACAAGTTTACTGGCCCAGGGTCCAATACAACCTGATGATGTTCAATGTGGGTTCTATGTGATGCGGTCTGATAAGTAGAAATATAGGCATAACTTTACTTGATTAAAATATATTTTTAATGTCTTTTATCCGTTGAACTTATATATTTTTCTATTTATTTTATTTCTAGTTCAAAATACTCCGATTGTGTATTTCTTGTTTATTTTAGTGAGTTTGGAATATTTTTGGACTAAAAATGACGACCATGGACTGATCAATGATATTATGTGAAATTGGGCTTGAGAAGTGAAAATATTAGCCCAAATAAAAGAATGATGTGATTGGACCAAAAATTTAATTTTGGGTCCATGATTAAGGAAGAGTCTTTATCATCAAAGGATTATGTTTCCTAATTATAACAGGATGATATCCATGGGATTCTTATCCATAATTAACACGTCCATGCAAGTATATATAGAGGAGGACAATTGAAGAGAAAGCGAGGACGCACATCAAAGTCGGCGCAAGTCCAGGGGAAATTAGTGGAGCAAGGATGTAATCAGGGGAGTAACTTGATTACTTTTCCCTTGATTTCAACCTTCTTTTAATTTCCTTTTAGCTTTATTTTCTTTTATAAATTTATAGATTTTGATACTATGATGTGTGGCTAGGTTAGTTTAGTTCTAGTTTGAGGGGATAGCTGCACTGAGAACTAGAGCTTTAGTATAATATTTGAATTCGATTTGAGATAGTTTGTTTTATTCTTTCTATTAATTTAGTTAATTAGTAGTTAAAATTACCAACCAACTCCCCTATTTCGTGTGTCTAAATTAGTACTTAGAGTATAAAATAATCTAACTGCTCCATGTGGGATCGACTCTTACTTGCCGCTACTACTAGTTAGTAGAGGTCAAGAAAAAAGTATTTTAATTTTACATGCCTCGACAACATGATCACGGTCCATGAAAGATATCATAGAACAACTTAGAACCGACAGAAGCACACCCATTTGTTCGGCGGTAACGTTGTTTAAAGCTCAACTTCCTCTTATAATTATCCATATACTTCATACTTCTGTTTTTTCTGTTTCTGAATAAACTAAGTCACATTTATTATGTTGCTTGGTAAAAGGTAAAACAAGGGGAGTACGCTAGAGCATAAATCGATGAAGTGCGTAGAGAATGGGCCGAATTGGTTGCCGATTGTATTTGATTAAAAGGTATACAGGTTGGCAACCTTGTGTGCATTGTATATCTGTTATGTTTGATTTCTGGACATATTTTCTGCATATATTCTATTATGTTTAATTTATGAACATATCAGAAAAACCTTGTATTTCTAAAAAGGTATATAGGCTGGCAACCTTGCGTGCCTTGTGTTTCTGGAGATATTATCAGTTTTTTAATTTCGTGTATATCAGTTATTTGACATAGTAGATAATAAGATAACTGCATATTGTGCCTTGTATTTCTGCATATAATACGTGTTTTAGTTTGTTGTGATTGTTAAACTTTTTTTGTCTTGGAATATTTGGCATTGTTATCAATTTATGGACCTTGTATTTCTGCATATATTCGGTTATGGTTGATTTATGGACATATTTTGTACCTTGTATTTCTGTTTTTAAACCTTGGAACCTTTGGCATTGTGGTTTAGTTTTTTGGACCTTGTATTTCTGCATATATCATTGCATTTCTAGATTTATTCTATTTCGGACCTTTGGCGTTGTGGTTTGTTGGCAGTATTTACGACAGTTGGTTCCTTGTTTTTATTTTTCGATTATCTAAAAATATATTCAAGTTTTGTTATTTCTAATAAATGCAGGATGAAGTGTTTGATGCAATGGTGCATGGTGCTGGTGGTTAGAGTTGGAGGTGAAGGATTGACAGAGTTTTTACAATGTTGGTAGATGTTTTTGGGCAATATACTGAGAATTGATTGCAATGTTAGGGGATATACAATTTGTTGACTTTTGCATATATATAATGTTAATATCTGGTTGTTGATTTAGTTGGGTTTTTGTATATTTTGTTAAGTTAGGTGGGAAACTTGTTAAGTTAGTTTTGAATGTTTGGTAGGTTTGGATATTGAAATTTTAGTTAATAGGTTTCATGTATTTTGTTAGTTTTGGGTATTGTAAAATTCTAGTTGTTGATTAGTTTTGTATAGGAAACACTTGATTTGTGATTTTTGGCTTCTATGGAATGTGTTATTAGAGGGTGTTTGTGAAAATTAAAGAATTCAGAATTCAAACAGGGACAACAGAACTGAAAATACAAATTAAATAGACCACGTTTTTTTGTTGTTGTAAATAACTGAAGAAACAACAGAAAAACCCGTTGTCTTTGCCTTTTGCAAAGCAAAGACGACTTTTTTTGTTATCTTCTCAGCAAAAGACCTTGGTTTAAATCGCAGTCTCTATATCAAAGGACATCAATTTTCTAAAAATAGACATTGGATTTTCTGTAGATATAGCAAAGAAAATACCTCAGTTTAAAAGTGTCACATAACCGAAGTCTTTATAGAAATAGACGTCGGTTTTTATAAAATAGACAATAGTTATAACTATGGTAAAAGACTAGACCGTTAGATTCATAATATATAACGGATGAAGCCGAGGTCTATTCTTCAATAGACATCGGTTATAAATCGTTGTATGATCCGAAGTTTATTCTTTAATAGACCTCAGTTTTCTGGACATACACTACAGTTTATTTTGTCGTAAATAATCAGATCGAATAACGATAATAGACGATGGTTAACAACCGTGATCTATATCCAAATAGACCTTGGTTTATAACTGTTGTCCGGACTGTAGTCTATCTAGGCATAGATCTCGGTTTTTAACCGAGGTTATAGCCACCCAATAGACTACGCCCCCTCTAACCTTGATTTGTTTTTAAAAAATAGACCTCGGTTAAAAACTGAGGTCTATTAGAAAAATTCTAGTAGTGAGACAACAACTAACATCCGTATAAGGATATTTAATGCATGAAATTCTGTAAATCCTCAACAGATTTAATCTCCATATATAAATCGGAGGACTTGAAAACTGTAAATATATTTAAAAACAAATAATTTCGACCACCTAGAATCAAGAGAATGAACGTTCAGAACTTTCAAGTTTACTTTCTCTAATTGAAAGCATCCTTACTAGAGTAGCCCACATTCAAAGGAGAACTCAATGTTCAGCGGCTAGCTTCCCGTTGAAGGAAAGATATTACCAAACTTACTCCAAGTGAAGTATAGGGGTGTCTTGTGTGAATATAGGATTCAACAGGACTTAGTGTAACACCCCTCCCTCGTGGGATGTTACTCCTACTAAATAAGACTAAAGCTTTTGACAATTCATAAAATAATTTGGGGTAAAGAGAACCTCTGTAGGTTTTTTTTTCTTTTATAAACTTGAAACATATTTCGACTCATGTCAACACATACAAATTACTTACAATCTCACTTAATAATCATTTCAAGAAAATACAATAACTTTTTGGCATAAGACTTGGAATAAGCTTTGACTCATTTTATAATATAGGAGAATAATTTAAACAAATCTAAGTCAAAACATACTAGGAATAATACAGAGTGCAGAGCTTTTTATTTTAACAATCTGACAAAGAATTTAACTTAAAATACTTTTTAAATCTCTAACCATTTCTGAGGTTCCACCGCCCCTACCATTTCTGCATCGACCTTGCTCCCTTCAAGCTTTTATCTTTATCTGCAATATGAGGTAAATAACTATAAGCGGACGATTAGTAAGTACATCTCCTATCTCACAAAATACTTTATTTTAGCCCAACTGATATGCATTGAAAATCACAAAATAACTCAACTTAAACACTTTAACTTCATATCATAGAGAAATACTCCTAAAATTTAACACTCGACTAAAATACTTTAAAATCTTCTAATTAAGACTCATATACTATATAATAGAAAAACTAATATGGGCCCAGACACGGTACCAATGTACGCAACTCCATTAAGACCCAGGGTAGCTAGCCACTGAATCCTAATGAAGCAACTAAAACTCATAGGGCGGTTTCGTGCCCTTCCTCATAGCTGGGTGGTCTCGTACATAAAATTTCTTGGTGGGCGGTCTCGTGCCCTGATACCAGTCCATATATATATATATGAAAATAATATACATTTTTCTTTTAGACTTTATCTTTACTCAATACAAGATGGACTCATTATCTTGTACACATATAGTACTTATAATAACTTCAATAATCTATAACCTCAAAAGAACGTAACAGAACTTGACTAACTAAGCCATATAGAACAACTCAAACAACTTCACATTATAGGCACAAAATTTCACATAATAGGCTCAAATAATTGAACCAAGTTCATGTACATTTCACATAATAGGCTCAAATACATGTCACACAATATACTCGATTAATAGAACCAAGCTCAAGTATATTTCACATAATAGGCACAATAATATAATCAAACTACTCATATTGCAGGTGAGAGATGTACCTACCTCGAATCCACAAACTTATGGTACTGCAACTTTAAGGGTGTACTATGCTTTCTCTACCAACGTCTAATCCACAAGGCAATTGATACATAACAATAAATCAGAATTTATTACCCGATTTCTTGCTTTCTATACAGGAATATTACATTGTACGTTTATAACTCCCCACTATTGAGTCATTTATTTAACTAGTCAATCTACTAAATAAAGGTAAATATCAATGGCCTTAACTAATACAATGCTTCTATGCTTATGCTAATCAACATGAGCCCCAATATCATGCATTTCTAAATCTTATGCAAATCAATAAGTATAATAAATATTTTATTGCTCATGTACATAAAAGAATCTGAAAAAGATCAATTATTATTCTTTTATGCCTATTGTTTCATTATTAACTAAGAATCCTCATCGAAAGACGTCTACTGTGCTACTTCAACATGAAATTTTGATCATTTGATTCATTTGATTATACCATCAACTTGTTTCCCATCAGAACAACAATTAACCTATTGCCCACTTTATACAATAATTTAATAAGTAAAACGTAGTTACTAAGCACAGAAAATAGTGCAATTGCACAATCGATGAAATAAAATTACCTACTGCCGTCATCTGATCCTTACTCAGGACTCCTTCGTGAAATTCTATATGTTCGAGTAATTCCCGATCGCCAAAGTTTTCTATTTTTCCTTTCGAAATTCGTATCTACGTACTAAATAGCTATTTATATATAATTGATAATTAGGGTTTACACGTAATCCTGAGAACATATTCCTTGCTCCTAATTTATCTCAACTACTAACTCTAATATCCTCTTCTTTTTTTCTTTTTCTATTTCCTTTTATATAGATAATATATATTTTAATCAAAATTGATAATAAAGGATAAGTCCTAAGATTTTTTTTATATATAAACAAAGCATCTTATACTTTAAGTTAATACCAATATTCTTAAATCTAGCCATAATCTAACATGAACATTATTTTTAGATTTTAATAGCACGTAAAATAGATTAAAAAAAAAAAATTTAGGCATTACAATTATCACACTAACACTTTATAAAATTGTGAAAATCTAAATGTAGGCCTAATATTCACCTTTGAGAAAAGTCGGGTGTTACACTTAGAGTTCTGAAAGCGAACTATTAGTTTTAGTTAGCCTTCCTAGACTACAAGTTGTAAGCAGCAAGTTGAGACTTGTGTGTTGTAGTCCTAAATTTGTAACTATGTGTAAAATAAATTTAGTGAATTTCCTCCCGAGTAAAAGACAGTAGAGTGGACGCAGAAGGACTAACCCTCATTCGAACCACTATAAACATTGTGTATGATTTACACACACTCACACACTACACCAAAATAGATTATATTACATTGTTTTGATTAGTTAAGTTATTCTGTTGCAAGAACTCTAGGTTTTAGCTCATTATAAGTTTCAAATCAACAGCTAGTTGCAAGCTTACTATTGACTAGAAATTTAGTTGTAGCTATGTTGTAAGAATTATATCTTACAGCCTGCTACAAAGAAAGTACATCTTTGGAAAAGAAAAGTAGAAAAGTTAAAAGTTTATTCACCCACTCTAATCATCTACCACTTGGAACCAACAATAATTTATTAACAAATATTTACAATAATATGAAAATGTAAATAAAAAATATAATATTTAAAACTAAAAGATGAAAACGAATTTCAATGAATTTACTTTGATTCTCTTTCCTTCAAAAATAAATTAATTACTTTTCTTTTTTCCTTTTTATTTTCTCTTATTTCCCCTATTGCTTTCTTTTAATCTTATTTCCTAATAATACACACAACAAGGAGTAGGATATGAACAAGAAGCAGCAGTGGAGACAGCGAGAGGGTAGCAAATATAGCCTCCAAATCCAAGGTTTCTACAAGCTACAGGCAGTGAGCATCATCTTCGCGACAACCACCTCATATCCAACAACGGCAACAAGAAGCTGCACCTAGTCCGACTCCACATCAATCTACATCAAGAAGCCTTACTAAAGAAGAATTGCTTGATGCAGTACCTCCCATTCACAAGATTCCAACCATGAAAGATATTGACAATTGGAGGAAGAGAGAAATGCTCTGGTACTTCCACCTACTGCGAGATCTGAGCATTATCCTAGGTCCCAACCCGACGAAGAAATTGGAGAACTACAAGGCCTTGCTTCATACATGAAATCTTCCCCTCCAGAATAGGGATAGAGGTAGAAGAGACAGAGGTGATAGACTGCCTCCATCCGAAGAATGGTGGCTAAGGGAAGATCATTCACAAGAAGCACATGCATCGCTACAGACGGACTGAGGAGGATATGTATAGGAACTGGTGGAGTTTCTTTGAGTTTGATCTAGACCGAGAGAGGAGGGATGAAAAGAAGCTAGAGGAGGAGGACAGACGCAAGTAGCAACATCAGAGAAGCAGAAGGTAACTATTATGTTATTTGAATTTTCTTTTATCAGAACTACCGCAAGTTGTTGCAATGGCTATAATGCATAAAACGATGTAATCTCCCTGACCCATTTGTAGATTTTGATGTAAGATTGTATTTATATTTTGGCATTGAACTTATCTACGATGTAATTATAAGTTTGAATGAGCTCTAACACTTAATGAAATTGTTACTGTTTCAGCCAAAGGATTACAAACTCGTAATCTTACATCATATTATGATTATTATCTTGCTATGATATATTACTACTATGACTAACAATTTTCTATTTTGTGACTATGAGCTTGAATTTGCTTAAGGTTTTGACATCATCGAAAAGGAAAAAAATGTTAGGAAATTTATGTTTAGATTTTGATGATACAAAACTGGATTGCAGTAATAACTAGTGGCCCCATTTTTTGTATTGCAATACTTAGAAGTAGGGCTAGTTCGCTGCAATGAATAAATCACCACAAGAAGAAGATGCATCAAGAAGTTAGCAAAAAAAATCTGCAGTTGTATGAAGAGTGGTTACATGAGCTGTAAGCAAGTAAGGCTACAGCCAGCGCCGCCAATTACCTATAGCAGTCTGCTGACATAAGATTCACTGTCAAGAGACATGAATCTACAACAAACAAATCAGTAAATCAACCAAGGAACGAAGAGTCAAGTGTTAGCTCAATTTTCAAATGAAAAGTAGCCAGTAGAGACAAGCATATCATGTACCTGCGAACTAATGACTGAGTACCATGGAGCCCGATGAAAAGTAAAAGCAAATGTTGACTGCCACTTACCGCAACCTACTCACAAATATTGTCCAGCAAAAGGACAAGCAACGATTAACTATCATACAAGAGCATTATTGATGGAATTTTATCTTTCTTCAACAGATAGAATCCTCATCTATAAATAGAGAACTTGAAGACTAAGAGAAGCGCCTACAATTTTGAGCGCAAAATGAAACATTCAAACGAGCTTCCACTGCTAACAACTTTCTCGTATTCAAGATTCCTCATGGAAATAGCCCATCTCTGTAGAAGAGGAAGAATATGTAGCGGCTAATTTCTAGATGAAGAAACCTTCAATACCAAACTTACTCTAGTGAAGTATAGGGGTATCTTGGTTGTTTCAGTGATTCAACAAAATCTTGTTCTGAAAGAGAACATAGCTGTAGGATTAACCTTCTGAGGTTGGGTGAAACTATAAGTTGTAGGCTACAAATTCAGATTTGTGAGCCTGAGCTAGATTTGTACTGTATGAGCCAATTTAATGTATTCCTCTCGACGACGAAAGTAGCGTGGATGTAAATGGATTACCCCATCTTCAAATCACTATAAATTCTTGTGTGTTTCTTTATTTAATGTTTATTTATTTTTGAACACACACTGAACATGTTGTAACTTTGTAATCATCTCAACTATTCTGCTGACTGCTACATAACTCTTACGTACTAGCTCGATGTAAGTTCCAAAGACAACAGTTAGCTATACACTTACTATTGAATTGAAATTAACTTACCTCCATAAGTTCTACTGTAAGAACACGTTTCTTACCGTTGACACTAAAATGAACCCACATTTGTTCACAGAAAAAATTGAAAAGTAAGAGGTTTATTCTCCCCCACTTGGGACCAACAATAGATCACGGGATCTCTTCTATCCAAATACACAATAGTGGCGGAACTAGTGTGGTGCAAGGGGGTACAACTGTACTGCCAATTTAAAATAAAATAATATTTAGAAATATCTTTTATAAATAGATACTAATTTGTACCCTCAAAATATCAATTATTTACACATATACCAAAAGCTTTTTAGAAAATAAATCAAAACCCTTGAAACTCTTCAATCACTCAATCGTTGGGCATGAATTGAACAGACAAAGAACAGAAAAAAAAATATTGGATACTTAAATTCCTCAAATTTTTGGCCGCACGTGGACCGACTGTCCAGCGAGCAGATCATCCGCCAGGACCGCCACCACCATTATTCTTCTCTCTCCATCTCTCACCTAGTTGGGCGCCTACTTGGCTGCTTGCTTGAGGTATATTTATGAATTTTGTGTGTGAACATAAAAAGTTGCTGTAAAAACTGAAAGTGTGTATGTATATGTCTATTGTGAGAGAATAATGGTGACTAGGAAAGAACAACTTTTTATTGTCTCTTCTTTTATGTTGGGCGTGTGAATTTGACTTTTTGTGTTGGAGTATATATCTGTGAGTATTATTAATGTGAATTAAATAGGGGGGGAGCGTGTAAATTGAGAGAGAATTGTTTTCTTCTTTACTTCATTCAATGCTTTGAGTACTTTTTTTAGAATGAAACCGTACTTCATAAATTAATCGACAAACACCTCGGCCAACACAATATGCTCGAGTGAAGCCGGAACACTCCCAATTACTCGCATAGGTCTATCAAACGAAAAAGAAAACTTAGCTAAGTAATGAGCTAGTTCGTTAGCAGAACGTCTAGCCAAACTAAATTTAACAAAAGTAAAATCATGCAGTGAAGACAAAATGGCAGAACCGAGCGAGCCCACATAGGAAAAGTCTTCCTTTTTCCCCCGCATCTTGTGGAAGAGATTTGAATTGTCAAGTCTCTACTTCCACTCTCAAGACACCTAACTTTGCTGCTATTTTAACCCCCTCCAAGCAACCCATTGCTTCGGCCACTTCAACCTAAAGATGATCCTCCAGTATCATGGACCCAGCTCACAGGACTCTCCCACTGTTGTCTCGAATAACCCAGTCCAAACCTGTACCTGCTGCAGCAACACAAGACGCATCACTATTGATCTTTACCGTCTTGCCCACTGGTGGCTGCCAAAGCAAAACTGCTGCCAGATGTGAATGCAACGGGGCAGGTAGTTTCGATGCCCTAAAATCAAGCAAGGAATGTTCCGCCATGGTATAGCAGCGTCGTTGGTCTAGCTCTTTATCCTAAAAAATATAGCAAGTTACGTGATCTCCATAGCATCCACAGTAACATGCTAAATCAATTGTGAAGTTCTTTATCCTGCACTTTTGAAATGCACTGTAACCAATCCTCCACCAACGTATTTGGTGAAAGGATATCATCATCAATGCGAAGTGGAGAACCACGCCAAAAATCCTCACACTAGCAACAGTCATGCAGTGCATGCTCAATAGTCTCAAGAGCCCCTCCACACGTTTTACAATCCGGATCCACCTCCATTTCCCATATGACCAGCCCCTTTGACGAGGGAAGAATATCCTGTGCCACCTTCCACATGAAGACTCGAACCTTTGGCGGCCATCTAATCCCCACACCCATCGGTATAACATTTCCGCCCTCCCCTCGTCTATGTTCCCGTATTGTTCTCCACCTTATCCGCTATTGCAACCTAATAGCCTGATCGCACTTCGTATAAGCCATTCTTAGAATAATTCCATATCAGTTTATCACACCCAATATTAGAGTGAATATAAATTGTTCTAATCTGTAATGCTTCGTCTGGGGAAAAAATCTGGTTTATAAGCTCCTTATTCCACGCTTGGTGGTTCGGATAGAATAAGTCTCTCACCTTCCACGCCGTAACACCAGTCGGTCTAGAGCGCCTCACACCAAACCCCGGGTTATTTGGCAACCAAGGATCTCTCCAAATCTTTACCTCCGAATTCACCCCGATGTGCCAGATTAATCCTTTTTTGATAATCTCTCTACCCGCTAGTATACTTCTCCATGTGTAACTTGGATTATAACATAATCTAGCTTCGAGAAACGATCTATTAGGATAATATCTTACCTTAAAAGGCTTGGATAGAAGGGAGCTCTCATCCTGCATAAGCCTCCAACCTTGCTTAGCTAACATAGCTTCATTAAAAGCCCCTAGATCCCTTAGCCCCAATCCTTCTTCCTCCTCTTTCTGCATAACATATCCCATGCTTTCCAATAAATACGATGCTCCTGATACTTTTGGCCCCACCAAAAATTAGCACATAGAATACGAATCCTCCGGATGACAGGCTGGGGTAGCAAGAAACAACTCATAACGTATGTAGGAATTGCTTGTGCCACTGACTTGAGTAAGACCAATCTTTTCACATTCGATAATGTACTACTTTTCTAGTTCGTTAACTTCTTCTCAATACAAGCCACAATTCCACTGAAAATTGCTGCCTTTGATCGCCCAACAGAGGCAATCCCAGGTAGACTAAGTGTCTATCCACTAATCTCACCCCAAGCCTTCCTGCAAGGTTCTCTCTTCGTTCCATATCCATCCCATTACTAAAGCACACTTCAGAGTTCTCCAATTAAATCAATTGACCTGATGCTTCCTCATAACCTCTTATAACATCCCCCACCACATCAATCTAGTGCATAGTTTCCCTGCCAAACACAATGCTATCATCTGCGAAAAATAGGTGGGGAACTGGAGGAGCATTTCTGCAAATGTGTGCCCCATGCAGTAAACCAACTCTTTCTAATTTTTGTAAAAGAGCTGAAAAAGCCTCTGCACAGAACAAAAATAAGTAAGGAGACAGAGGGTTTCCTTGAGGAAGACCCCTAGATGGACAAAAAGTATCACCCTGTTGACCATTCACCGGAACTGAAAATGAGACAGTGGACACACAACGCATAATAAGCTTCACAATATTCCAATTCAAACCCATCTGAAGCATCACACGTTCTAAAAACACCCAATCTACTCTATCATATGCTTTACTCATGTCCAACTTAAAAGCAAAACTGCCTTTCTTTTTCACCGCATTATGATTCATATTATGAAAAATCTCAAAAGCAGCTAGTGCATGATTAGTAATAAGACAACCAGGGATAAAAATAGATTGATTAATAGAAATGAGACCAGGCAAAATCAATTTCAACCCGTTAGCAATAGTTTTTGTAATCATCTTACAGATAACATTACAAAGACTAATGGGACGAAAATAAGTCACAAGCTCAGGGTGTTTTTTCTTGGGAATGAGAGCAATAAACATATGGTTCAAATATTTAGGGCTAGCACTACCATTTAGGATATCAAGAATGACATGAATAATATCATAATGAAGAACAGGCCAAAATTTCTGGTAAACAATTGCAGGCATACCGTCTGGCCCAGGGTCCTTGGTTGAGTGCATTTGTGCTAAAGCCGCAATGATCTTCTCCTTGGAAAAAGGATTTGTCATCGTCTCTTGCATGGATATCGTCACTTTTGGCTCCACTGCAGCAATAGCTCTGCCCATATTGAGATTTTAACCTCCTTAAACAACTCCTCAAAATACCCCTTAAACCCTCCCCCCCCCCGCAATATCCTCCCCATCTTCAACCCATTAATTATGTAAATTTCAGATCTTTTCAATATGTTTCCTTTCTTTTCTCCCATTAGCAGTTCTATGGAAGAAAGTTGTATTCTTATCACCATCCCTCATCCAATTCACTCTCAACCGTTGGTGCCACATTGCCTCCTGTTTTGACCGTAGAGTCGAGAGTTGTGTCTCAGTTTGGCAAATTATGTCCAAATTATCATGTGTCACTGGTAGCTTATGAAGCCGGGCTAACTTTGCTTCATAATCTTTCAGTTGCTATTTCAGATTTCCAAAATGTGTTGATTCCCAAGCTGAAAAACTCGACCCACATGTTGCCATTTTCTCCCCCAACCCCTTCGGATTTAACCCATTCCACCCTACTTTCCACCCATTTTCCATAGCCGAGACACAAGATTCATCCTGGAGCCACATAGTTTCAAAATGATAAATATTTTCCCTCATGTTCTTCCGCTTTGGTTTCTTTTTTGTCTGTCAATACAAGATGATAGGGCAGTGACCAGTCTGTCTCCTGAACATGTGCTCAACGTGATGTCCCGGATAAAGTAACTTCCATTCATCAGTTGCAACACACCGATCAAGTCTTTCTTGAATATTATTCGGCCCTTGTTGTCCATTGGTCCAAGTGAAATTGTATCCTGTGTAACCCAGATCCTCCAACTTTGCATCCATAAGTACATCCTCAAAAGGATTCCATTTTGCCAAGTTCTCTATCCCTACCACCAACTTTCTCATGTGCATACATGATTTCATTCCAATCACCAACACACTGTCACACCCACCCTTATATAACATACCTTATATTAAAATTTCCATGACAAAAACCTGCCTATTTCTTTTTGTAACTTAAAAACTCAGAATACCTCTCACACATAAGCTTATTTACCTATATTTAACTAAGCTCGGGTCAAGTACAAAAGTATCACACTACATTCAACACCATATCTACAGAAATATACATATCAGAGTATTTAACACGAACAAGTTCAAAAGATTATTATAACACTAGAAAGAACGTAGTGAGTCCACGGTATAGCCCCACAGGTCGTCATTCATGTACACGAGGCTCCAAAACTTGCAGAAGCTCTAATAGGAAGCTAGATCAATCCATGAGCTCACACATAGTCAAACTTACCTACAATGCAAGAACTATGTGAGCTAAAGCTCAGTAAGTAGAAACTATGCATGACAAGATGGTGGAGTGCATGTCATGTGTAAAATGGAACAGTGAGATGCAAATTTATAAATTTTTTCGGTGGGAATTGGCTCCCTTCACTGGCACAAACCTCACCAAGATATCACTCATTGGCCATACTCGTGACTACCAAGGGCACCTCCTCCTCCCATTTAGTCCACCCAAGAAAATAGATAGTTGGTACGACCGAGTGGCTATCCTCCCGAGACCACCAGGGGTTCGCCTTCTGCCTGCCCCTGTAATCCTCCGGAAAGTCTACCCCTCGCCATACCCATCATCATTAGGGTGCTCGCATGGGATCATCTTCCATGTGCACGCCTGTCACTGGAAGTGTCCTCAGACTCACCATATAGATAATATATATCAACTCTCGATGTGCCAGTGGTGACCAACCCCAAAATATTTCCAATTTCTGAAAAAATGTTATTTTGACTTCTTTATGTAGTCATGCAAACTCTTGTAGATGCTAATGCTCATGAATGGTATGCTCATAAGCAGAAACATATTCATTTTATGCAGAACTATACTACTGCACATATTAGAATTCAATATCACAAATAATAGGAACAGATACTATGTTCAAGCATTGTAGTTGCAAATGGATTTCTACTTACCTTTTACTCGACGATTATCTGAAACTTCTCAAATTTGTTTGCCAACACAATCAATCTAAATAATAAGTGAAAATATTTTGTTAATCTAATATTAGTATGATTTAATTAGAACATAATGCTTCTTATTAATACCACTTGAACCACTTTAAATCAAGAGTAGTTTTTATGATACTTAATTGTTTAAGCACTATCCAATTCGTACACTATCACATATTTTCATGATTTTCCCCAAACCATAAACTCATACTTGAAAGTGACAATTTTTGCGAAAAGGTTAGTTAGTTTACTATCACATGCATTACACTAAAGTCATTTTTCTATGAATTGATAGTAAGTTAACTAATTAACTAATATAAAACACTTCCATTTATCAATTAATTTAAAGTGATTAATTATTTTCTTTGATTCACTAATTAAAGCGGGGTGTTGTTCCAACTTTTAAAAGATGTATAGATAAGACACACATATTAAACTCAATTAAACTTATATTTGGCAACAGAAACATCCAACCAAATGATTATCCATGTAATTTCTTCTTCATGTATTTAGTTTATAATCTATTTCAATATAACGTTTAAATATTCATTAAGTTGAAGTAGTAAGGATTAAACATTAAGCATTATTATTAAACCATAATCAAATTAATAGGAAGAGATATACCTGCAAGATGTTCCTTTCTTTTTCTTTCTTCACATTTTTTACCTCCGAAAATAGAACCCCTTGACTGATATTGAGGCGATACCATCAACACCCTTTGATCTTATCTACTATTTTTTTGTAATGATGGTGTGAACTTCAATCAAATACAAACCCACTGCCTTTCCTTTTCTTACTCTAATTGCTTTCTTTTTATTTATTTTATTTATTTTTATTTTTATTTTATTATTATTATTATTATTATTATTATTATTATTATTATTATTATTATTATTATTATTATTATTATTA
>JAUEKW010162909.1:0-17367 GCA_032274785.1 Ajuga reptans | reverse complement strand
ATTACAAGCACCCACTTGCAAAGGGTTGTACATTGACTAAGTTGACCAAAGATAAAAAAATTGTACATCCATCAAACATAACTCTTTTTATGGGACGGAGGGAGTATCTTAATATGCCGGCCAAATAGTTATTGTCCGGTTTGAAAAATTTCCATATAAAATATTATCAACTAGGTATAAAGAATTATCAGCTAGACATAATTAACTTCAATATAGGGTTTAGTTTGGGATGTAACTTGTAAGGGCATGAATTAGGGGTGGCAGTCGTTCTTGAAAATTCATCATTCAACTATATTTTCCATCTATAATAAATTATACCCCAAATTCCATTTCTTTCAATTTTGCTCTTACTTTTATTAGTAAACATTTACTTGTAAACAACAAGTTCCTGCATATTTAATTTTTCGGAATTAACTCCGGGCCTTGGTAGTCTAGTGGCATCGCCTCACCAATTTATGGTGAAGGTCAGGGTTCGATCCCTGCTCCCCCCACCCTCTACTCAGAAAAAATAAAAATAAAAAAAAATTCTCGAAATTGACGCCAAGACATTTATTGATTAAAAAATTATAATTTCAATTTTGTTTAAATTGGACCTCTATATTTTTGGTTGACAAAGATCATAATCTAATACAAATGAAATTACAAGAGTGAAGGTAGAGGGGTCTAATATATATATATATATGAACCCAAATAAAAAGTTGGTATATTCACAAATGAATAAAATGTAAAAATATAGTTTTTTTCCTTTTTCAGCAAACATTTAAAATACTACTGTACTGGCCTACTGGGACTTAAATATACATTTAAATAAATAGGGAAAAAGAACTTGCACCAAACACAACATATTTTTGTTGAGAAAATAACTTGATGCTATGTATATTCCCTCCATCCCAAAGTGAGAGTATTATTTTTTAAGAGTGCTCTTTAGTCTTTATATATATTTTTGCTCAACTAGATTGATATACAACTTTTTAAAACAATAAATTCATATACATACGACTTCTTTTAATTTGTTATTTTACTATTCAATAATAGAAAGTTAATATGTCGTACATCTATAGTGGGCACCTTCGTGAGCACATATATTAGTTTTTCATATATCGTATGTCATTAACAAGATAAATCAAAAGAAACAGCAGCAGAAGCAAAAGAAGTAGCTGCACATAAGTGAAGAAGCAGATAAAAAGAAAGGGAGAAGAAGCATTTAGGAAAAGTTAGTTATGACAAGTTAGTTGTTGGTTATATAAGTTGTTAGTTGTAACAGCTTTGCAGTTGGTTCCTTCTTCATCTAGAAAGTTCTCAAAAGAGATAGCTAACATTATAAATATTAGATCCTGGTTGTAATTCAACACTTTGATCAATTTATTTTCAGTTTACTTTTTGCATTCAAGCATGGTATCAAGAACCCTTGAGCATCTCTCTTGATTGTTCAGTTTTGAAACTGAATTTTCTTTCCTTCGTTCTTCTTCATTCTTCTGTGTTCTTCATCATTTCTTGAGAGCTTGATTGTTATCCATGGCGCAAATTCAACTACCAACACTTATTGTTGTCTCTGCAAAGTTGGAAAGAACCAACTATACTTACTGGAGAGCACATGTGCTATGCACGATGCGTGCACATGAATTTGATAGTTTTTTTGTTGCAAATGAAGAATCAATTCCTCCACAAAGAATTCTGGTTGATGGTGTAGAAGATCGTCCAGTTGGAGACAGACCAAATCCAGAATATTCTGGTTGGATCAAGAAGGATCAGTACATCCTTAGTTGGCTTCTCAGCTCAATTTCAGATAGTATGATGGGACATGTTCATCACTGCAGTCATGCATATCAGGTATGGAAGGTGCTCGATGATATGTTTAGGATAAAATCTAAAGCCAAATTGCTAAATCTGAGACATCAACTACAAACACTTAAGAAAGGTGATTTGTCTATTGAAGAGTATGTTCTTAAAATGAGGACAATAGCTGATAATATCCAACGTGATGGTCAAGATTTAGGAGAAGAAGATCTAATGTTGTATATTCTGTCTAGATTAGGTTCTGAATTTGAATATGTGGTAGTGTACTTGTCTACTAGATTGGAAACTATTGATTTCTCTGAGTTTCAATCAGTGTTACAGACTCATGAAATGAGAATTTTGCATCCAACTGTCCACTGGTACTAATTCCTCAAATATGAATGTCAATCTGACTACTAGAAGGTATACTAATAATCAGACTACATCCTCCTAGAGGCAATTATACAGGAAATCTAGGTGGAAATTTTGGGGAAAATAGAGGCAAAGGAAGATCTTATGGTAGAGGAGCAAGAGTAATATGTCAATTGTGTGGGGAAAATAACCATGTATCTGCTAAGTGTTATTCCAGATTTGATCAAAATTTTCCTGGATTGGAGAATGGTCTTGAAGGGGTTCCAGGGTTCAACATGCCTCAAGCAAACACACACATGGTGGCTCCCAATCCCACACGGATGCAGAACAACTATTCTTTCTCTGCACCACAAGCAAACTATGGAGAGGCTGCAAACAGTGTGAGCCAAGAAGTTTTGCAAATCCTCCTGATGCTGATTGGTTCTTGGACAGTGGAGCAACTCACCACATTACATCTCAAGCAAACAACCTCACAAGTCAACAACCCTATACAGGTAATGACAGGTTAGTGGTTGGAAATGGTAATACACTAGATATAACTCCTATAGGCTCTTTTGTGATTCCAAGTATTGATCATTCACAGTCTATACAATTTAAGCATGTTCTTGTAGCTCCATGTGTTACTAAAAACCTGCTAAGTTTGTCTCAATTGCTTAAAGATAATAGAGTCTATATAACCTTTTTTGTTTGATCAATTCCATGTTAAGGATCAACAGACTCACAGGCTACTACTAAAAGGACAGCTTAGAGGGGGGCTTTATAGGCTTGATTTGGTGCATGTAAAGAATACACAGAGGAGTTTTGAGTGCATGTCAACCACCAAACCTGCTACATTTCTATTTCATGTAATGTTGATACTGTTGTTGCATGTAATAAGGTTTCTGGCATTACTCGTACTAAGGTTTCTGATGTTGCATGTAATAGTGTTTCAGAACACACATTTGATTCAAATTGTACCACAAAAGCATATAATATGAATAAAATTTCTAATAGTGATTTATGGCACAATAGACTTGGACATCCTTGTTCTGTTGTTCTTTCGAATGTGTTCAAGCAAATGTCTAGTTCTAAAAGAATTTATGTTTCAAATCTAAGTTTCTGTGAAGCATGTAAACCTGGTAAACAACATGCAATTCATTTTCCTAGTATTGTTCATAAAACTACTGCTCCATTACAGATTGTGCATTCTGATGTCTGGGGTCCAGCTTCTTGCTATTCTTCAGATGGTTTCAAGTATTACATAGTTTTTGTAGATGACTTTACTAGGTTCGCATGGTTATATCCTTTAACTCTGAATTCTGAGGTGTATAGTACTACTATTCAGTTCATAACCATGGTAGAAAGACAGTTTAGTTACAAAGTTAAACAGTTTCAGTCAGATTTTGGTGGAAAGTATAGGAGTCTTGGTCAGTATTTTAAGGAGCATGGTATTGTCACTAGATATTCGTGCCCCTATGCTCATCAACAGAATGGGTTAGCTGAAAGAAAACATCAGCACATAGTTGAGACAGGATTAACTCTTCTTGCTAAAGCATCACTCCCATCAAAGTTTTGGTGGGATGCTTTTCTAACAGCTTCCTATCTTGTAAATAGGCTTCCCACTCCTATACTGGGAAACTTAGGGCTTGTTTGTTTACATTTTTAAATGAATCTTTTTCACTTTTTACTATTCTAAACATATAAATCATGTTTGTTTTTACAATTTTCACTCATATACCTTTTTCAAATCAATCATTACATTTAAATTAAATATTTAAGTTATGTCTCATCACTACTATTTATTTAATATAATACAATATATTTCAATCATAATCATTTTATGCGACTCATAACTATCAATTCATATAATATAATAAAATAAATTTTAATCAACATCATTTAATGGGGCCCACTATTTACTACTATTCTAATAAAATATTAATATCTAAACATAATATTCATAAATATGTCACATCTAAATAAAATTAAATCACATTCATTAAATTATATCAAATAAAATATCGTAAACAACGCTAGAAATACTAAAAACTAAAAACTGAAATTGAAAACATAACCAAACCTCTCCTTAAGTCCTTATCAGAAACTCTATGGTCAAAATCCTGAGTATAAACTTATTAAAACTTTTGGCTGTAGTTATTTTCCTTATCTCAGACCTTACAATCAATCAAAGTTACAGGTTTAGATCAAGTAAGTGTGTTTTTCTGGGCTATAGTCAAAATTATAAAGGTTGCAAGTATCTTCATTCACCGGGTAGAATATATGTAGCCAGAATAGTTCATTTCAATGAACAATAATTTCCCTACGGAGAGTTGTTTAACTCACAACCATCAACTACTACTTATGCACATTTACTAACTATCTCACCTCCTGTTATAATAGATTATGGAAATGGTGTGTCTTCTGGAAGTTCTTCACAGGGTGTGTCTTCTGGAATCTCCTCACAGGGTGCTTCTAATTCTTCTATGTCTGGTACAAATTCTAATTCTTCCTCTCATACACACACAGGTGCTCAGTCTGCTAATAATTCAAGCTCTTCTTCTTCTGCTGCACACTAACACACACAAAGTGGTACACAATCTGTTGAAAGTCAAAATGAACTAGAAGAAGTAGCAAATGTGAATATGTCTGTCTTACATGAGTTACAACATGTTCACCACATGACTACTAGGTCTAAGAATGGTATTTACAAACCAAAAGCTTACAATGTCTTTAGCAGCTACTTTAACTTGAACCTACTAGTGTAAGTCAAGCCTTAAGTGATCCAGGTTGGAAACAAGCTATGGCTGAGGAGTATAGTGCTCTTATGAGAAATAATACATGGAAGTTAGTGCCATACATAGATAACATGAATCCTATAACTTGTAAATGGGTGTTTAGAGTCAAACACAAAAAGGATGTGACAGTAGAGAGACTTAAAGCTAGATTAGTAGCTAGGGGTTTTGAACATCATGCAGGGGTAGATTTCTTTCACACTTATAGTCCTGTAGTCAAACCTGTTACAATCAGAATTATGCTTGCCCTAGCTATTACAAAAGGTTGGCCAATACATCAAGTTGATATAAATAATGCATTTTTGCATGGTGATTTGAAGGAGTTTGTTTATATGTTTCAACTAGAAGGTTTTGAGGATAATTCACAACCTAGTTATGTGTGTAAACTTGTCAAGGCATTATATGGCTTAAAACAAGCCCCAAAGGCATGGTATGACAAGTTAAAATATTTTTTACTGTTGTTGGGTTTTCAGAAATCAAGTTCAGGCCATTCTTTGTTTTTTAAGAATAAAAAATGAGTGTTCTTGATGGTATTGGTATATGTTGATGATATTCTAATCACAGGAAGTTGCATTTATTACTGATCGTATAAAAGTTCTGAATCAAAAGTTTGTCTTAAAAGATTTGGGTGAGGTGAATTATTTTCTTGGTCTTGAAGCTCACAGAGACAACAAAGGCATTCCATTAACTCAAACCAAGTATGTTAAAGATCTTATAAAACATACTAATATGGAAGATTGCAAAGCTGCTCCTACTCCTACATGTTCCAGTCTCAAACTATCACAGAGTGATAGCTCATAATTTGAGCATCCAACATTATACATAAGTACTATTGGAGCTTTGCAATACTTGACATTAACTAGACCAGAAATTTCTTTCTCTGTAAACAAGCTAAGTCAATTCCTAGTTAAACCCACTGTAAATCATTGGAAGACATGTAAGAGGGTAGTGAGATTTCTTAAAGGAACTCTTGCTACTGGTATACAGTTTACACCACAGAAAACTTTGACAATTGAAGCCTTTGCAGATGCTGACTGGGCAAGTTGCATAGATGGCAGGAGAAGTACAAGTGGTTATAGCGTGTTTATTGGCACTAATCCTATTGCTTGGTGTTCCAAGAAACAACATGTGGTAGCAAGAAGCAGTACAGAAGCAGAGTGCAGACCACTAGCTCTTGCAACAATAGAAATTGTTTGGATTCAAAGTGTGTTTCAAGAATTGAAGATTGAAGTGCCAAAAATAGTTGTCTTATGGCCTAACAATGATGGATCTATTACCTTGTCTCACAATCCAGCTTTTCATGCTAGAACAAAGCATGTGGAAATAGATGTACATTTCCTAAGTGAAAAAGTACAGAGTAATCAGCTTGACATCAGATATATTCCAACTGAACACCAACCAACTGACATTCTAACCAAGCCACTGACTCAACTCATATTTGAACTTCTAAGTTCCAAGTATTCTTTAGTTGATTACTGCAGTTTGGTTTCAAAGGGAGCGTATCAAGATAAATTAAAAGAAGCAGCAACAGAAGCAAAAGAAGTAGCTGCAACAGAAGTTAAGAAGCAGATAAAAAGAAAGGAAGAAGAAGCAGTTAGGAAAAGTTAGTTATGACAAGTTAGTTGTTAGTTTTATATGTTGTAACAGCTTTGTAGTTGGTTGCTTCTATCTAGAAGGTTCTCAAGAGAGAAAGCTAACATTATTAATATTAGATCCTGATTGCAATTCAACACCTTGATCAATATATTTTCAGTTTACATTTTACATTCAAGCAGTCATTGACACATTAGCAAATACTCATCGTAGCTGTGCAGCATGTCGAACTCTTTAATCACGTGTAATATATAATTATTCTATGAAATTATATCTTTTTAATTTTTCTTTAACTAATAAAATAAGATATTAACTTTTAAATAAAATTATTATCTTAAAAAATTAATAGTATATGATCCCAATAAAATATTTGAACTTGTATTTTTTGCATACTTACCCACTAGTATTTTTGTTTGTTATCTGGTTTCTGTGACCGCTCGGTGCATGTATCATAGCAGGCATATTTTTAAAATTTCTTGCCAAGATATGCAACTCCTACAAAATCCATCTCCTTACTCCATAAATAAATATTTTTCCTCTGCAAAATCCATCGACACAAAATCTCCGAGCTCAAGATTTATTTTCGTCAATTTATTGGCCAAAACTAGTTCCAGAATTCGATAAATTTCCAGCATTTCGTTCACTTTATCAGGTGGCTTTCAATTTCATACATTAAGATTCGCTTTTGCAAACCCCTAAAAATCTTCATTTTTTCTTGTTCATGCAGCTCGGCTTGGGGGAATATGCTGTAAGGTAGTTGCTTTGGACTGAGGTTAGAATGATCGGTCTTGATTTAAACTTTTTGACCTACTTTATTTCATTCTTACTTTTCGTGAAAATGAAGCTCCTTGTTCATGATTTCAGTTGATTTTGATTTTCTCTTTCAGATGATTCTAATTTATTTCTTTAGCTTATTTGCTTTCAGAATTGTCTAATTATTTTTGGATGAATTGGAATTGGAATTTCGCTTGATTATGTGAAACTTGGAGTTTGTTTTAGTTCTAAGATAGGCTTGTGATTGTGGATTGGTGAGTTCTTTGCTATCAATGTAGGTTGTGTTGACTATTGCATGTAAGTTTTATTTGATAGGCTTTTTGTTCCTTGGGTTTGTCGGAATTTTGGTTTCGGATTCTTTTACGCAGGAACAACTTCGTGGTTGATTTTTCATCATTTTATTGCAAAATGTCGTATTTTTTACTTCAGTCTTTTGTAATTAATTGTGATATCCATATTGATGTTGGTAAGTCATAGACTCACTTGCGTTTCATTCAATGATGTGCTAAAGGTTTTCTTACTTGTGGGGGTGGGGTGGTGGGGGGGTGGTGGATGGGAGTAGTTACTGTAAATACTAGATTATGTTTCAAATCTGATTTCTTTCAGAAAGGTTTTTTCTGCCCCTGAACTCAATTTTCATCCTTTTGCTGATGCATTCGGACTCATAGGACATCCACAATTTCTACGGCTGTCCCAATATTGTAACCCTTGTTGTAGATGGTAGAACTCTTACTCTTCTCTGTGCATTTCTGTGTTCGTGCACTAGCATTGTGTTCTTTCGGTGTTGCGTGCAGGTCTTTGTCTTCTAGTTCTTTCTTGTGGGAGTGAGTAGGTTCATACTGCTAGGTTTTTTCAGAACTTTAAGCTCTAATAGATGTGGTTCGAGGGAGTTCTTTGAATAAATTCTGTTTGTCTAATTATTTAGCTGTTCTTTTTACGAGTATAAGCATCGATTACATTTCTTTTTTGTTGTTTGTACCAGTATTTCAGTACATGGGATGAGTGCTCTTGAAGTAGTTGGTTTGGCCCTGAATCTATGTGTTTGTATGACCACTGAAATGATATATATATTGCTGTATGCTGCTAGAGCTTTTATCTCTGTTTATTGGAATTAAGAAATAGTTTAGACTACCTTATCGCTCTTGGATCTATGATGCTCTGTCTCAACCTAGGTATAAAATCTCACATGCATAAAGTGATGAAGAAAACATATGCTTCCCTTCTTGTTTGTAAGTTTTGATAGCCCAGGTAAAAATTCTTAAGGGTTCTATTCATAGTACTAAATTGCGATTGATATTTCATGTCGCATTCCATCCTTTCCACTGTTACGTGTCTCTCTTCTTTTTGCCATTGTGCTTTGTCAAACTTGTTTACTTGGTTATAGGACTGACCTTTTCGTGCACTCCTACTAATGGAAGTTTGCTATGCAACAACCACTTGGCTGTTCACTAATATGGGTTTCATTGTAATCTGCAAGCATGAAACACAGTTTATCACCATTTATCGTTCATTTCCAGGTTTACAAAATGATCCTCACAAAGCAATGCCGCTGCATACACTCACCAAGTTGCGCTTGTACAAAAGGCCACCTTAGCGAAGAAATCATATTCTTAGTTTTCAACCACTTGAATTGGAACCCTAAATTGATCGCAACACTTTCTTGCGCTTGTAAATGGTTCGACGATCTTGCCAAACGAGTCCTTTGGAAGGAATTTTGCAAGACACGGGCTCCTAAGATGATGCTCGATCTCCAGTCTAGTGGGAGCCATAGTGTAGACGGGAACTGGAGAGCTCTTGGGAAGCTGCTCATATACTGTTCGGGGTCCCGCAAGGACGGGCTGTTCAGCAGCAGTCACATTCCCGGCCATTTCGTCTTTCGGACACGGTTTTCGAGGACATCTGGAAAGAGCTTTCTGTTACCACAATGCAGAACAGATGTTTTGTACGTGTCCGATCCTTGTGAGCATCTAGATCAAGGGGATGATGGTGATGTTGGATTTTTTCGTGGGTTATTTAAATCGTTTTCTACGTCTAAAGTTAGAAAAATGTTGATAAAGAGAAGCGCTCCATGGCATCCAACGGAGGTGTGCCCATATTGTAAGGCAAAGCTCTGGAACATGCTTGCAGCAAAGATGATACCTTCAAGTGCTAGCTGTAGGTTGGGTGCTTATGAAGATTGCATCGAGTATTATGTGTGCCTTAACGGCCATGTACTCGGTGTTTGTACGCTTTTGCCTTTATCTGATACTGATGAAGCATCAGAAGAGTGAGAGTTTGCTACAAGCCAGGTATGCATCTTTTTCTAACTTCATGTATTTTTTTATGTCTTTCTATTCCTACTATCTTCAATGCTCGATAAGAGTGATTCAAATGGGTTTCTTAATGTCGAATGGGAGCATGTTACTTCTCCATGAGATTATCAGTATATTCTTAAGATATTTTGTATGTGTTGCTATTTCCTCTTCGTCCTACATAGACATATGTATCTGTCCGTTGCTAGATGTGGCAGTTGCAAGCGATGAAGGATTATGCTAGTGTATCGACATTAGAGGTGCGATAGCCGAAATTTTGGCATAGATGGAAATTTTCTGCTGCTATGGAATCTCTCTTCTTGTAATTAATGGTAGCATGGGCATCGCCATTCACCGTTGGTTCTGACTGTTTTTTACTGTAAACCATGTATCCTATATGTACAATGTATTATGAATATGAATTCCATCATAATTGGATCTCAAATTTGTAATATAAGACGCACAGATTTTTCTCCTTTGAAATTACATCATGGATTATTCTTAAAGGGTGTGTTGAGCAGAATCATAAACTATTCTGAGCTACTCCTTCAGGAATTTTGATGTATTTGAAGAGCATTGAAGTTTATTACTATGAGCTTGTATAGAAGAGAATAGTCTTTCATGATAAGGGTGAAACTGGTGCTTCTTGGCTTTTTGAATCAATGTCCGAACCGGACTTGGACTTTGTAAAAACGAGCTTCTGCTGGGGCAGCTGACCGTTAGCAAAAGCAGTGACTTCAGTGTCTACAAGTATGGTGTCCTCGTCTTTGAACTCACCTCTCAAGATTCCCTTGGCGAGCTCGTTTTCAACGTATTGTTGGATCACCCGCTTCACTGGCCTTGCTCCGTAGTTTGGATCATACCCTAGACTCCCAAGAAGTTGAACTGCAGCATCGCTCACCTTCATTTTCATCTTTCGGTCTGCTATCCTCTTTTGCACTCTTTCCAACTGTCCAACCGTATCAGAAAAGCATTAGTTGGAAGAGAATAACTCAAGCCTTGGTAATAATTTATAACATTTTTCATTTTTATAACAGGAGATTAAAAATATAGTTACTGGAGAAGGACTAACCTGTAACCTAACGATGCTATTGATCTGATCACGATCAAGAGGTTGGAATACGATGTACTCATCCACACGATTCATGAACTCAGGACGGAATACTGATCTAGCAGCCTCCATCACCCTCCTCTTTATAGTTTCATAAGCAATCTCCTTGGGAGAATCTTCATCCTCCATATTCAATATATACTGTGAACCCACATTTGAGGTCATGATAATTATAGTGTTGGTGAAGCTGACAGTGCGTCCCTGTGAATCTGTCACTCTACCATCATCCAAGATTTGAAGGAACACGTTGAACACATCAGCATGAGCCTTTTCTATCTCGTCAAACAAGATAACAGCATAGGGCCTCCTACGAACAATCTCCGTTAATTGCCCTCCTTCCTCGTATCCAACATAACCAGGAGGAGCGCCTATTAGCCTTGAAACCGCATGTTTCTCCATGTACTCACTCATATCAATTCTCACCAGAGCTTCTTCAGTGTTGAATAAATAGGAAGCGAGAGCTTTAGCTAGCTCCGTCTTTCCAACACCTGTGGGACCCATGAACATAAAGCTAGCAATTGGACGGTGAGGGTCGGAAAGGCCCGCCCTCGATCTTTGAATAGCCTCGGCTACTGCTGTCACTGCAGGATCTTGACCAATGACACGCTTGTGCAGCTCTTCCTCCAACCGCAAGAGTTTGTCTTTCTCCGATTGTTGTAGTTTGGAAATGGGAATTCCAGTCCATTTACTGACAATCTCGGCTATATCATTTCCAGTAACTTCCTCCCTGAGCATGGACTTTCCAGACTTCATATACTCATCTAGTTCTTTCTCTGCAGTTTCCAGCTGCCGCTGCAGTGAATTTAGACTGCCGTATTTTAGTTCAGCCGCACGATTGAGATCGTACTCACGCTCCGCCTGCTGGATCTCTAGATTTACTCTGTCAATCTGTCAAAACATAGTTAGCACTCTGCAAATGGATTCAGTATTTTAGGGTATATTATTTGTAGTCTAGGTTTTTTTTTAATTAGGTCACTGTATTTTTCATTCGCAAAGATTGAGGGCTTGCATTTTCATGGGTATTACACGGACCGAATTCTGATATAAATGAATGCACAAGGACCCAAAAAATAAAAGAAAAAGAAGCAGAAAGAGTACACGAACTCAACTATGCCTTCTTATCCCTTTATTTATTTTACTTAATAATGGTCGAAAATTTGGCTGAGCCATTTCATTGGGGTGACTTGAAACAGATTGGATGCCCATATTTCGCTATAAACTGACAATCTAGAAAACACGAAATATTCTAAAGAATTTAGCACTTACCTCTTCCTTAATAGACTGCAGGCGTGTCATGACAGATTTTTCATGTTCCCACCGTTCAGTCAACTCAGCTTGTCTCTGCTTTAGCATAGACAGTTCAGTCTCAAGACGATTTAACCTATCTTTTGTTGCTTTGTCAGTATCATTTTTCAGAGAGAGCCTCTCCATCTCAAGCTTGAGAACTGCACGATCAATTTCATCAAGAGCTGTTGGCTTTGAGGTAATCTCCATTTTCAGTTTAGCAGCTGCTTCATCAACCAGGTCAATAGCTGCAATGCAATAAGAAAATTTTGGCAAGTCAAACCAATAGGCAAAAGTAAATATCCACAAACTAGATTAACTGTATCGCCTTCAATTATAGAAATCATCATCAGCATTTACGCATCTGGCAGTTTTGATAGTTACTATTTCATTGAACTGGCGTTCTCGCACCCATATCAAGTCATATTTGAGCACAATCATGCTTTCATCCAGGAAGCTATTAGGTAGCAAGAGCATTGCCATGGCATGCAACCAATTAGTACGACAACGGTATGAAGTCGAGTATAAATGGTCTGTGTGCGTGTGTGTGTTGCTTTGAAATAGTAAAATTCAAAATGCGCTGAGTTGCATCAAGAAGCTTTTATTCAAAAGAAACTAACAGTGGATAACTAGATTGAGTTCCGTACCTTTGTCAGGAAGAAAACGCTCACTGATATAACGATCCGACAAGATTGCAGCTTCAACGAGGGCACTGTCTGAGATCCGGACTCCATGGTGCAGCTCATATCTTTCACGCAGGCCACGTAGAATAGAGATCGTATCTTGTACAGTAGGTTGGTCGACATAAACTTGCTGGAACCGTCGTTCTAAGGCTGGATCTTTTTCGATGTATTTTCGATACTCATCTAAGGTGGTTGCACCTATGCATCGGAGCTCTCCACGACCAAGCATGGGTTTCAAGAGGTTTCCAGCATCCATAGCGCCATTGGTGGCACCTGCAATACACAAAATCCATAGTTCCATACATCAAGGTCTTGTAGTTGTAATTGCTAGTGTAGTTACAGAAACTACCCCGAGGTTTAACCAAATTACAAGAACATTCAGCTCTCTTTCTACACTTTCAGATACCACCATTGACATTTGTTTTTGTAATAATTGTACCTATTGAGGGAGGTATTTGTAAGAATATATAAAGCTCAAGGGGGTGATGGTAGTACTGCGAGGGGGTATTAGTAATTTCAAAAAATAATAGGTTGTCATTTGAAAATATGCCAACCTTCGAGGATCATTTCGGTAATTTTCATATCAAAGATGCAAGGGAACTCGGTGAAAAAACAATATAACATATATTTGTAATCAGGCACATACGTGTTTAAAAATATGCACACGTCAGAAGGAGGTTAGCAGAGAAGTCATGCACTGAACATGCAAGCAGACGAAGCGAAAACATCATCAAAAAGACAATACTCCATGAATGAACTGCAATATTCTGCTAACTACAGCACTACCTGCACCGACTACTGTATGAATCTCATCAATGAAAAGGACTATCTGGCCCTCTGAATCAGTAACTTCCTTAAGCACAGCCTTCAGCCTATCTTCAAATTCTCCACGGAATTTCGCTCCAGCGATGAGAGCTCCCATGTCAAGCGATATCAACTGCATCAAGAAAGGGGAATTGAAACATGATGTGTTTTACAAGGAAAAACTAAAACACACACACACATGCACAGAGAGCAAGTGAGGTGGCATGTTAGTACCAACAAGTCAAAATTATATATGCATGTTACTCACCCTGCGATTCATCAGAGCCTGAGGAACATCTCCTTGCACAATTCTCTGGGCCAGCCTGTCATTCATAAAAATATTAGAGCCATGAACTTAAGAAGTACTATTGGAGCTGGGGGTTCGAAGTGGGATAAAAAGAAAATACTTGCTTCATGTTGCTTATGAATTACATTACTCATATTTGGTTAATGTTCATTCAGTTTTTCAAAATGTTTCTTCCTAGTAGTAGACTACTAGCTTGCAATATCGGCATTTTTTGTTACTTCTACACCTGATCCCATTATTGAGTCAATATTTGATGTGATGGATTTAATAGAGCAAATTCAGAGCATACAATAAACCCGACCAATTGACTATTACGTGCCATTAATTAAGAAAAGATAAAGGACTGCAGCTCACCCTTCAGAAATTGCAGTTTTCCCAACGCCAGGCTCACCAATTAGAACAGGATTATTCTTGGTTCTCCTTGAAAGAATCTGTATGCATCTACGAATTTCATCATCTCTTCCTATAACAGGGTCCAGCTTTCCTGCTCTTGCCATGGCTGTTAAATCTTTTCCATATTTCTCTAGTGACTCGTATTTTCCTTCGGGAACTGTGGAACAACAAAGATAAACATTTGCTTCTTGCTATATTTAAGAAAAAACTACTAGTATAAATAACATAAACATAAAATGAAACAAAATCACCACGCAGACATCATGATGTGTTGCCAAAGAATACTTTGAAAATGCAGAGCCAGATTGAAACCAATGCATGAGTAGTTAATTTTAATTAGAAAATCAAAATCAGTTCCCCAAGATATAAAGTTAGGTGCAACATATTTTTCACTAGTTTCCAGATCTATATAAACTCAAAAAGAATTCATCCAGTCAAAATCTGTTACAAAAATTTAAAAATAACAATTATCAAATTCTCACTACGAAAACATCAACTCTGGTTGCAAGGATGAAGATAAATAGAACACACATAATCCAGCCATCACAAATGTTAGTTGAGGCCCTATTAGGCAGGGATATCATAGAATAAACAAAAATAGAGATAATCCATTACTAATTTACTTGTGCGCTTAATGTCAATTAAGATATTCTGTTCAGAGAGGTCAATATCAAGGACTAATCACATATTTTCCGCTTCCATAAAAGTGCATTTCTTGGTAGCATCAAGCAGAGAAAAGTAGGACAAGCCACAAAAGAATACATAACAGAATATCAGCGTAGAAATATGAAATCATACCTTGGTCGATAACTCTTTGGCGCCCCCTTATGGCCTGAATGGCATCTCTAAGTGTTTTCTCAGAAAGTTGAAAATCCTTAAATAATTGCTTGCCGAATCGGCTATCATCTAGAAAACCAAGAACTAAATGCTCTACTGCGACATATGAATCATTAAACTCTTTCTTGTACTTCCTGGCTCGCTGTATCAGCGCTTCCAGGTCTCTTCCTAACATCGATCCAGCTGTCTCACCAAGTACCTGTTAATTTGCAAACATATCAACTCCCTTGTTCCTAGATCAACTTAAAAATTGGTCTAAAATGTTAATGCTTGGAATATCAGATATGGTGTAATCTTTTCGCCTAACTTACAAAATATTACTTGTCACAATATCAAATTATCACATGAGTACATATGCTATTGCTCCCAAATGTTTTGTTTCACAAATGGCATACACTTTACACAATTATGTAGTAGAAAAACACAGTCCATGTAAACTAATGGTGGATAAGCTATTAAAGCACTGCAGTTCAACAGAAAACCACAAAATCAAGAGAAAATCAGTTCAATCAAACTACCTTTGGTTGACGCAGAATGTACTTATCCGTAGCATCAAGAAGTCGAGAATTATCCACACCCGCCTTGGAAAATATACGACGAGCAAGACCATTCTTCTGCTCCAAAAGAGCCTTCATCAAATGCTCAGTCTCCACTATTTGGTGCTTATTATCCTTCGCCACTTCCGGAGACGACACAATTGCTTGCCACGCCATTTCAGTGAATTCCTCCTGCGTAATCTGCTGTAACAACAAAGCAATCAAATCATCCAAACTCAGTCAACCAGAAACAAAATTACTGGTGAAGAAAAGGAAGGAATAGACAATCAACTTACTCTTCCACTGGATGAGGCATCACAGCGTACACTGAATGACCGCGAATTCCTATGCAATTTATCCGAATTTCTGGTGAAAATTACATCCTTACGCTTCAACTGAGAGGAACTAAGGGATTTCAAAGCTACTGGATTGGCTGATAAGTTAACAGATACCAGCAGCCGTGGGAAAGAGGCGGGTCTAGTGGCGTTGCCTGACGGCGGCACATTAAGTAGAGCGGCGGCGACAGACGCCGTAGAAGCCATCAAAGGAAACTCAGTGAATTGGATTTTGAGATTTATCCGGTAGAATTGGAGAGAGATTATTGGGATGAGTAAGAGTGGATTGGCGGAGGAGTTTAAAAGAGGAGAGAGATAGAGAGTAGTCTGGGAGGTTCGAGGGAAAACGTGAATGAAGCTAAATTAGAGTGTTCGCGATGTAGGGATTTTATTTGCGTTACCCTCGGTGTACGGAGAAATTGGTACTCCATACTTTTTGTTCGTCCACGTGGCCATGACTCAATGGCTCATTTTAGGGAAGTGTTTGGTTCGGCTGAATCCTGCTGTTACACTGTTGACTCATAAAGTTGCAGAAAAGTGTTAAAAAGTGGTGTTTTTTTATATTTGAGCCCCCTGAACTATAAAACAAACATATACTGAGGTTTGAACCTCTCAACGGGTTTGGGCTCAAACTCAATCAATCTATCTTATTTTATTAGTTTTGGCTTTTCAAACATTTACTTATCTACATTTGATTAATGGATTTGAGTTATAAAATACACTAAATTCATTGATTCTAAGAATATTTAAAAAAAAAGATTAAATTTAAGAAATTAAAAAGGACAAATTCCTTATTCCTTATATACTAAAAGAGAAACCACTTGGACAAGTGGCACTCTCTTAAAATTTTGGGAATAAAAACTATTTTTTAATATGTAAATATTCAATTTTTCTATTTTTTTATTATTTAAGTATTCAAAATTTCAAATTGAAATTTTGTCATGATTTACATAATCTATTTTAAATTTGATACGATTTTTAGTTACAATTTTTTAAATGATTTATTAATTAATTTGTGGTTATTTCTTTGTAAATTGAAAAGTATCTACAATTTTGACGTTGTTTTCCGACACATTCAAATTCTTATTGTTATCTCAAATAATTAAATTTCGATTGTATGGTATAACCCTAATGAAAAGTTTTGAAATAATAAACTAATCTGAATTGCATGAATTGTGCGACCCTGTTATGATGATAATAAAAAAACTATAAATTAAATTATAAAGTTTCAATTGTATGGTTGTACAATGATAAGAAAAATTGGAATAATAAACTAATCAATCATTTATATACTAAAAGAAAAAACACTTGGGACAAGTGATGTTTTCTCAATTAATCTTATTTTTTAGAATTGTACGTGGAATCATAAATTCTCTACGCACATCTAAATAATGTAGTACATAGTATAAATTAGGAAGAAAAGTGACTTCACACGAACTTTCAGAACGAAAATTATTAGAGATAGTTAAAACTAGAAAATGACTGAAAATACTTTATTGT
>JAUEKW010162696.1:0-17399 GCA_032274785.1 Ajuga reptans | reverse complement strand
GGCTACTTAGATAGATTTGATTATTCATTGTATTACTTTTACTTAATTCGATACGTAAATTGTGCGTTATATATATACATGTAAAAAATTCAGATAAACGTGCATCGCACGGATGATTTACTAGTATATATATATATATATATATATATATATAATTATATATTATATCTTTTACTCTGTAACAATAAAAGTCATTTATTCTGTAACTTATACTATCTTTTGTTTAGTTTGCATATCATAGGACTTATCAATCGTGTGTTTGTTTGAAAAAAATTATGTCCAACACTTTTCTTAATTTAGAAAGAAGGTTTTTGCGCTCTTCTCTCTCTACTTCTTACACTGACAAGAAACGTGATGTCTCACTTTTTCCAACTTTATTTACTTCAGCCAACATTCCTTCAGCACCCCGAGCCACAAACAAACACATCCATATAAAAAAAATCATATTATATTATGAATTAAAACAATAAAAAACTCGAATTAAAAGTAAATTGGACAAAGCCGTGAGCGATAGAGTTTCCGAACCTTCTCCCCCATCTAAAAGAAAAACTATGAAAACAAGAACAAAAAGGAATAATATCGGGAATAATATTTCTAGAATATGTGAGATATCTTCTTCTTGCTTCCCTAACGCATGAGATAGATTAAACCATTTAGCTACATGCATAGACGGCGGCCCCCTAACCCCGTGAAAATTTGCTATTATATATGTATATTTTAGTCGATTTTAGTACAACTTAATTAAATAAAATAAATAACTCTATTGTTTAGCATGAGTATTATTTAATAATATAAGCAATCGATATATTCTTAAGGTTACGCAATAGCGATAAAGATATAGTAAAAAGTAGAATGAAATATTTAGAAACCATATATCTTGATTATTCATTTTTTTGTAATTGAATCAATTGATATCTATTGATCTTCTCAATATCATTAATGGACAGATTTAGGATGGTCCTTCCTTTTAGATTTTCTAATTTTTTTAATGTAATATATCTAATTTATTAAATTTAGATTTTAATATATGAGAGTTTGCTTTCTAGCCTTTTCAGAGTTGCTCCCTACATGATATAAAAGTTGCCGGCTAATCTTAGAGTATAATTAAAAAAAATTTACCTCCGTAAAAACAAATGCCTAAATTTTCCTGTAGATGGATCCCCTCAACAAAATTTTTGGACCCGTCACTGGCTACATGTATTGTTTTATTAATCAAAGTAAAAAAAAAAAATCATAAATAAGCTAGTGTTGTTGAATATGTCAAATAAAAAATAATCGAAGTCTTATAAATAAAATAATAATAATTTGTAGGAAGTTGTACCTTTAGCTAATAGCAAAATTAAAAGGAATTTTTATTTATCAAATATGAATTTTGTTTAGGATGGAGGGACTATATAATGTAGATTGGGTTAGGCCCAACTATTTAGTGGATGTATATATAAACAAAAAACAATTGAAATCCTTTAATAAAAAATGGAAATAAAAATTGTAAAATTGGGTTTGCATGCCTTTAATTGGTTTTACAATTCGAATAGTGTATGCACCGTTCGCATCGGATCATTTCTCACTCATAGCAACATGCAGCTCGTGTTCTTCTCGTTTATAAATTTCCCGCTTCCCCCATTTCCCATCACCTTCATTTTTTTCCCGAACTCCTCTGCAGATTTCCACTTCTCCAACTCTCTTCTTCTTCAAGGTGATCAATAATTTGTTTAGTAGTTTACAATTTCACCATCAATTTCTCTGTTTATAATTTCACCATCAATTTCTCTTCAAGTTGATCAGTAGCTTACCGTTTCAGTTTATTGTTTAGTAGTTTATAATTCACCATCAATTTCTCTTCAAGTTGATCAGTAGTTTACAGTTTCAGTTTATTGTTTAGTAGTTTATAATTTCACCATTAGTTTCTCTTCGGTTTCAGTTTATTGTTTAGTAGTGTATAATTTCACCATCAATTGCTCTTCGAGTTGATCAGTAGTTTACAGTTTCAGTTTATTGTTTAGTAGTTTATAATTTCACCATTAATTTCTCTTCAAGTTGATCAGTAGTTTACAGTTTCAGTAAATCAGAGGTTATTTTTTAATTGAGCTTGGAATTCATTATTTTTTTTCTGATCGTATTGTTGTTTTTTGTTTGCAAATGCAAGTATGGCTGGTCGGAAGTGGTACTTTGAGGAATATGAAATAAAACACAACTCACCGGCTAGAAATGATGGAATTAGCTTCGATGAGGAGAATGCAATGAGGATGGACTGGTTTCAATTCCTGAAGATGATAGTGAACAAGTTGAATACGTAAGTTTTCCGTTTGCTTTGCTGATTTTTTAGTTGGTTTAAGCTTTCACTTGTGAGTTTCACAATTAGCACAATTAGATTAGTTCAGAATTGTGCTTTGCTGATTTTTTAGTTGGTTTAAGCTTTCACAATTAGCACAATTAGATTAGTTCAGAATTGTGCTTTGCTGATTTTTTAGTTGGTTTAAGCTTTCACAATTAGCACAATTAGATTAGTTCAGAATTGTGCTTTGCTGATTTTTTAGTTGGTTTAAGCTTTCACTTGTGAGTTTCACAATGTTCTTTTACTGGTTTGGGCGTTTGTAGACCCAACATTACCCTTGCGGCAGCATCAGTCTACGTTCATCGATTTTTCGTGTACGAGAGTTACGCCAAACATGATAGTAAGGTGAGTGACTGTTTAACTAACTTATTACTTTTTTTAAATTATATGAAGGATTTTATGGATAATGTATGTTTTGTCAACTTATAGATGATTGCTGTTGCTTGTTTATCGCTCACCGCTAAGGTGAACGCACACGCCTTTATAGATGAGGTGGCGCCCGTGAATTTTAATGAAGTTGCATCTGTGTCCTATGAATTACTGTATCCCGAAAAAGATAAAATTTCGGACGCAATTGAAAAACATAAACAAGAAATTCAAAAAACAGAGGATGTAATTAGAGGAGTATTGAACTCCGAGTTTTTTCTAGAAAATCCGTCGGCACATCTCAGTGATATGATACTGAAATTAAATGGGGTGCAAAGACTGAACGACCTAGTTGTTGCTGCAACCGAATATATATATAATGGGTACGTATAATTATTCTTTCTTTGGTTTTCGTTTCTAATTGAATTTAGTGGTTTTGGTTTCTAATTTTTGATTTTTTTCGAGATACAGGTGTGGAAACTACTTGTGCCTCGTAGTTGGTCCAAGGGCTATTGCAGCTGGGGCGCTACTAGTAGCTGCAGACGATCTCAAAATTAAGATGAACATAAATTGGGAGGAGATGGAGGTAACCGAGGAGGCCCTGTTCGGTATGTAGTCTTTTTTTCTCCAATTGTTTGTCTATATTATTATATGTACACACGCATATTTAGTTGTTGTTGCTATGATTGATTCTTTGCAGATGCATACTACCTCACCATTGAATATTTTGGTAGGAAATCGTATTTGGAGATAGCTGAAGATAAAGGAGAGGCTGGAGATGTTGATGAGGATAGAGATGCTGATGCTCCGGAGGAGTGAGTAATTGTATCTACTCTAGTATCACAATAGGATATATAGTTAGTAGTGTATAGACAGATATAAAACTGGTGAATAGCCCTACAGCTTGCTATTTTTTCGGTGTTTGCATGGCAGAGATCAAAAGATTCAAAACAATCCTGAATATACGCATTTATAAGTTTTCTTTATATTTATTCCACATATTATTATTTTTTAATTTTTTTTAAAAAGATTGTTTTTAGGGGAAGTAGTGTATTTGCAATATCTAGAGATAGAGAAAATATTTATTACAAAAAAAAAAAAGAGATAGAGAAAATATTTTACAAAACTGTCCTATAAGACTTGATCAAATTAGTATGTATTTTTTATATTTAAAAGTATGCAACTACTTTCCGTTATAATTTAGCACAACCAATTTGTCTTTAAGAACCGTCCATATATACTCACATGACTTATTTTAATTTTTTAATTGATTTATTCAATCACATCACATCTAGCTAACATGTGAAATTAAATAATTTTTTTTTTTTTTTTTGAGCTAATAAAACAAAGGCCTTGTCTTTTTAAACATACCTCTTTTTCGGAACAACAAAGTTTTTAATATATTACTCTTTCTTACGGATGAAGTATTTAATAGGTTACATGACTGAAATGAGTTCCTTGCGGCCATTTTCGTATTTTTGCCTTAAAATACATTATTTATTTTAATCAATTAATTAATACTTTGAACATTTCAATTTAGTAATATGTTTTTATAATGAAACTTTTACTAGTAATATTGTTGTTAGAAGCTCATTCCAAGGCTCCAGGATGTTAGGAATCCTTATAGATCACGGATTCGAGAGTGTATATTTCCTTTGGGCCTAACAAACGGCGTAAATTGTTCCGAATTTAAAAGTTGCCTGTAATTTTATACCGAAATTTAAAATTATTGCTGAATAATTACACCTACACTGCAAGTCAAATTGGGGGTTTATTATTTTTCTGAAGTTGTAAATGACGTGGACTTGCTATTCGTGATACCAACATTATACAAAAAATTAAAAAATATCACGAGATTAAAAATTCATTGAATTTTAAAATTTCCAATTTGACCTGGCCATGAGTAGTGCACATGCAATTATTCAATAAATTTTTTAATTTGTAGATAAAGAATTACTTTTGGAAAAACTCATAAATTACTTGATAAGTTTTGCAATTTCCCCCTATCAAATATGCAGATTTGTTATCATCTTCTTTTTCAAATCAAGTTAAATATATATATAGATTTGTTAGTATCTTCTATTTTTTATTATTTTGACATGTGTATAATCATAACGTCACTTCATATAATTTAAGTACAAATCATCTTCTTTTTCAAATCAAGTTTTACAATTTTAGTATCTTCTGTTTTAAATTATTTTATACATGTGTATAATCATAACGTTACTTCATATAATTTGAGTATATATGGTATGTGTATATTTATGAGATTTTTTTTTAGTCTTGTAATTTATGGTGAGTTTAAACAAAAATTGTATATTTTGTGTAATTTTAATTTTAGTTTTATAAACTTCGAAAATATCCAATTTGAGGATAAATGTTGTCGGAGATTACAAATTTTGCCAGAGTTGTTGGTGTAGCCTAAAAATTAGGCATTTTCTATCAAGGCAAAAACTTATATGCCCCCGTTGCATAGATCTTTTTATATGCAACGATTATGATAATTCTACCCGGTCCAAAAAGTATCACTAAATTGACAAAAAGAATTACTTATTTTAATATATTTATGAATGGAAGTATAACTTTGGATTGATACTTTTATTAAAAACAATAATACTTTTAGCCAATTAAGTAAAACTTTTTCGTCACCTTAGTGAGCGGACGCCAAAAAAGGCGCTAAATTATAAAATATAAAAAAAATTGAAGTCCATTCATATATATCAATTTTCAGTCATTAATACTTTTTTCGCAAAAAAATAATATTTTTTTTAGAAAAAACTAATACCTTTTTGAAAATCGGGTTTGGGTCAACCCGTTGCATATAAGAAGATCAATGCATCAGGGGCACGTAAGTGTTACTTTTCTAACAAAGTTGCAGATGTGATAATTAATGACGTGACATGACCAATTGCCATGTTTGCAGATTCGCTGGAAATTCCTAATTTTTTGAGGTCACATCTGTGCCGCATCAATAACTACAACGAAATTAATGATATCCGACGACATTTATCCTCAAATTAGATATTTTTAAAACTTATTAAAATTAAAATCACAATATTTTTTCTGAACTCGCATTAACTAAAAAAATAAAATTCTCCCGTGTATAAATATTCACAACGCAAATTATATAGGAAAAACAAATCCTATATAATTTAAAATTTAAAAAAGAGGATCTCGTGCGTGGATATAAATATGGGATTTTAGTGTAAGCGATAGAGTTTGCGTGGTACTATATATATATATATATATGTATCGTTTTTCCTTGATCTTTTCTAGTCATGGACGCAGAGAAGAAAAGAATTATAGATGAGATTTTTTATAGACTTTTATCTCCTCGTCCTGGTCCAGGATCAGAAAGACCCATCTTCTTCGAGGTGAGAAGAAGGGATTTCACCCCCTCCGAATCGCCTAATTATTGCATCAAATTCAAGTTTGTCATTAAATTCAAATTCGACCGCAGCCCACATCCAAACATGCAGACCGATGTGTCTGCGTCTGCGACAGTCCCTTTAGACCAGACACGTTGGTCGTGCGATAACGCGATGAATAGAGCCATCCGAAGAGCTATCGATTATGCGTATCTGCCCCATCTTTTCGGCTACCCGACCGATCAACTGATGGAGTTTGCGCGGGAAGAGGCGTGGAAAAGTGTTGCCACGTCACCCGTACGCGGCTACACGGATCTCAATCTGGATATTTTTGTGATGTTACAAGATCCGCTTGTATCGAAATATGATCCGATGGATGTGCTTGGGGTTCGTCTGTCTTGTTACGCTTGTGAGTTTAAAAAGTACGACGGAAGTGATGACGACGGCGGCGTTTCTTGCTGCATCTGCTTGGATGGTATCTCCGCTGCCGCTGCGGCGGAAGACGACAACTGTGGGGCGTGGTGTTTGCCGTGTAACCACGTTTTTCACGGTGATTGCATCCAAAAATGGATGAGGATTAGTCAGTTTTGCCCTCTTTGCAATCTACGACTACGAGACCCCTAATAGGCTTAGACCCGGTTAGGGTAGAACTCGTCATGAGGGTCCATATATATTTAATTTTATGTTGATTATATATATATATATAGTATATTTAATGTTACATAAAATAATTTAGGATTTTATTTAATTAGGAGTTTATTTTTTATGATTCCTTTACTCTTCCGGTATCTCTATTCTCAAGTGTTTTTTTTTTTTTTTTTCTTCGACAATATTGCATTCGTTCTCTGCTAGTAACGCGAGCCTTTAGTTTTTGCTAGTGATGCAAGTCTTTAATTTTTGCTATTAGAAAGTGAGTTTTCTATATCTTTTTGATAAATATATTTGGTTCTTAAATAAATTGTATTGTATTTCTTTTAATAAATATGTCTTGGCGCACACATATATATACTATATAGAGAGATGGAATGCTACTTAACTTTTTTTATTTTTATTTTATTTTCATATTAATATTTAGGAATTGAGATGCATGTATTTTGAAATTATTTAACTATCTCTTTTTTTTTTGTTGAAATTTTAAATATGTTGGTTATGAAGTTTAAGAATAATGACAATAAAAAGAATATGTGAAAATTTTATAGGGTCTAACCCTAGCCCGGCTCTGGTCTTTTAGAGCGAAGGCTACGCTTTGAATTTTCAAAGCCCTCATAACATTAATGTTTTTAGCCCTAGCCCTTTAGAGCCAGGACTTTTAAGAGCTTAGTCGACTAGGGTCGGGCCATCCCTTATTAACAGCTTTAGCGAATACCATAGGCACCACCAAGAAAAAAGGTAATCTGCTTTTTTTGTTCAATAGAAAGATATCATATTAAATTAAACATAAAGAGAAGGGAATAATTAAGGAGACGAACAATTAAGTTTTGTTTTTTTTTTTTTTTATGGAGATACACAATTAAAGAAGGTGAATATTTAAATCAAAAGAGAAGGGAACAATTAAAAAGTGGGAAATTTAAACTAAAAGAGTATGGAATAATTAAAAAGATTTTTGTTTTTGCAGATATATTTAAAACCAACGAGATGGGAACAATTAAGAAGATCTTTAATTTTTATTTTGGAGATACACAATATAGAGATTTATTTAAGAGTAACACTTATGTGCCCTAAATGTATAAATCTTCTTATATGCAACAGATTGATCCAAATTTGATTTTCAAAAAAGTTTTAAGTGATACTTTTTTCGTCATCTTATTGAGGGACCTCAAAAATGCGCTAAATAAAAATAATAATAATAATAAAGTTCATTCATATACATTCATTTTCCAGCGATTAATAATTTTTTACGAAAAAATAATAATTTTTTGAAAAATAATAAAACTTTTTTGAAAATTAGATTTCGGTCAACTCGTTGCATATAACAATATCCATGCATTTGCAGCACATAAGTGTTACTCATAAGTTTTTGTCTTTATCATAATTTGGAAGATAATATCTACATCTTTCAAGAGTAACTATGATTGTATTTGTTTGTCTATAAAATACTCTTGTCACATCATAACTATAATGTTGTATGAGCTACCAAACATGACAGTAAATAAATGACACATACAATACACCCTATCAAATAAATGATTCGTTATACACTTATACTATATGTCTTTAAACATGCTAAGTTATCTAATGATAACTAATAATCTATTTTCTTGTACACCCTACCAAATGAGCCATAAATATACATGATATGACATTATATGCCAACTATATTTTTGGTACTAAAGTAACTTAAGGGTATGGGGGTACAATATTTTTTACTTTAAGAATAATTGGTTTTAAGAGAGAACTTTTATGATAAACATATGAATTGTAAAAGTAAACAAAATTAATATGGTTTATGATAAACAATAATATCTTTTACCTTAAAAGTAATTATTTTTAAGAGTAAACAAAAAATAATTAGTTAAAAGAAAAAAGTAAATAAATGTAACATTTCTATAATAAAAAGTAACAGTTGTAAGATCGAGTAGACGAAAGCAAATTGTTTATAGTAAACATAGTATTTATTACCTCATAAGTAACTATTTTTATGAAACATAAAAATTGCAAGAGTAAATAAACTAACATTATTAATAAAAGTAATACTTTTTACTTTTTCTCTAAAGATAATACTTTTTATTTTAAAAGTAACCGTTTTAAGGGTAAATAAAAGTAATTAGTTAAGGGGAAAAAATAAAACAAAAGTAACAACATTTACCCTAAAAGTAAAAAGTAGCGATTTTACAATTAAAAATAACAGTTATAAGAGTAAACAAAAGTACAATATTTATAATAAAATTAAATTTAATTTAATTTATAGTTTTGCTAGAATTACGTTTTTTTTTTCCTACAAATTAATTTTCTTTAAAAATGAGTAATATTTGAGATTGGAGGGATTTTTTTTATTATTATTATTATTTTCTTTCAGAAGTAGAGATTGTGTTTTTTATTCCTATCCTACCAATATGAACCCCTAAGCATGACAATTATTAAAAAAAAAAAAAAAAAAAAAGAAGAAGAAATAGAGAAGAACATTTCACTAAAACCCCCAACTTACAGAAATCGCACAACAGAAAAATCACTCCAGCCAACTCAAAACCCTCGACAGATTCCACTTTGCTCTTCATACAATATCCCCCAATTTCTTTTGCTGCTACTGATACGTAAATTTCTCCGTACTTGCGCTTCTGGTTCCTCACTCCCGCACCTACAGGTATGCATTTCTACGTACATACCTAGATTGGATGCAAATCAGCTGTTTAACTTTTCCGAATCAGTTTTTATTTTTATTTTTGAGATTTGTTGTGGATAAATGAGTTTATGGATGAGAGGACGAGAGAGGAGGTGTCATTTTGTGTGTTAATTAGTTGTGCGTTTGGTTTTCGAGCAATTGAAGAAGAATGTATAGTCACTGCTACTCAGTTTGAATTCATGTGTTATGAGATTCAGTTTTTCGACTCAATTGGATGTAAATCAGCTGTTAAATTTTTTCGAATCAGCTATCATTTAGTTCTCTGAAATTTATTGTGGAAATTTATTGTGGATAAATGAGCTTGTGGAATTTGGAGGGTAAGAGGATGAGAGAGGAAGTGTCATTTTGTGTGTTATTAGTTGTGTGTTTTTGGTTTTCGAGCGATTGAGGAAGAATGTGTAGTCGCTGCAACTCAATTTGAGTTCATGGTTATGAGATTCAGTTTTTTCGACTCAATTGGATGTAAACCAGCTGGTAGACTTTTTTCGAATCAGTTTTTATTTTGGTTTTTGAGATTTGAAATGAGTTTATGGAATTTGGTGGATGAGAGGACGAGAGAGGGGGTGTCATTTTGTGTGTTTATTAGTTGTGCGTATTTGATTTTCGAGCAATTGAGGAAGAATGTATAGCCACTGCGACTCAATTTAATTCATGAGTCATGAAATTCTTTGTATTATTAGTTGGAAATTTTGATTTAGGTTGGGATTTCTTAATTGTATATGGATGCAGGGTTGAATTATTTGGAAATAGTAAGAGTTTGTTATTAAGTAATGTTGATGTCTCAATTATTTTCATGAAAGCATTGATGGTAAACATTCTTTATTTTTGAGTTGGTTGGGTGATTATTGATTTTTGCTTAGGGGGTTGAAAGATTGTATGAACATACCATACATGTGAAAACCTGAGAAATTTCAGCAGAAAAGAGAACACAGTTAAGAATGAGGACAGAGGATTTGAGAGAGATTTGTATACTTGGTCACTTTCTGATCTCTTTACCCCCCAGCTGCAACAGAGGAACTTCTCTTAAATGCAAAAAAAAAAAAAAAAAAAAACGAAATTCATGTTATACAATTATCTAGCTTTTCTCTAGCATATGGGTCTGCTGCTGAATTTTCTTGATCTTGTGGATTCAAGATTCCTTATCTAGATAATACTATGTTTTCTTGGTTTGCTATTTATTGCACGCTTCTTGTTTTTGTGTGCTTACATTTGATTAGGACACCTATGTGTTACAAAGATTATCACGTGCTATGCATAACTACACTTTGTGCGAAAAATATCAAAGTGCATGACGTGGTTTCCAATCGATTGAGTGCAACACGGAATAAGTAAAATTTCAAGTTGTGGCTATGATTCTTGAATCTTGATAAGGCCATTGATCTATATCTTAACTAGCTGAATTTGGAGTTTATACATGAAGTCGAAATCGTTTGACGTCTTTGATGTTAGTGGTAGTTAGTACATGCATAGGTTCATAAAAATGATATTGAAAGCCATTTATTCCAGATATTTTAAGAGTTGCAGACCAAGATGGGCACAGAGGCTGAGCATGCATCTGGTAGTATTCAGACTACTGTAGCAGCTCCATCCACAGCATCAACAACCATCCCTAAGACATCAATGTTTGGGAAAAAATCAGGGTTTGTTATTCCAAAAAACAAGTTGTCAGGTTCATTGGTTCCTGTATATAGAGGCCCTAAAAAAGGAGATACTGATTTGATGAACAAGGAAGCCACTAAGCAGGTGCAGAGGAAAACCAAATGGGGACCTGATCTGACCATGGATACCACTGTCCGGAAAGGGAGAGCATCAGCGTATCAGGTATACTTCTGTTAATTGAATTATCTTCTCGGTACTTTTCCAGGAAAGTAGTTGAGTGAATGCATGCTCTCTTTACTTTATCTGCGTCTGTCTTTTGCCTTTGGAATTAGTAAAGAAGATTTATATTTATTGAATTGGTTGGAGGCATTATAGCCCCAAATATGTGGCGGGAATTTAATTGCACTGTGCAATATAAGAATTTCCTTTTCACATTGGGTGCAAAAATGTCAGTGTCTTCTTTGTGAGTGGCTCGCATCAACTTCACATGCAAGGTGCCTCTAAGTGATGATATTGCTCTGCCTTTGTGGTGGTACGAATTTTGGACAGACTCGGATCGATCAAATAGCTCAACAGCTGGCTCTTGGGATACTAAAACTTGAGGATAATGAAGACTCATTTGCTACATCAGAATCTCACTCTGAGAAGACATCAGATCATCAGCTTAGCCACGAGGTAGCTAATATGCTTTGGTATTTGTCCTTATATTCTGTTGCATTGATGATACTTATACTGTGGGTTATGTATGATAGGAATCGGAACAACTGGAACTTGAGAGGCGTGAAATCATTGGTATGAAGAAAAATAATTCCAGATATCAATGATGTTTATCCATAATTGTCTTTCCCGAACTTAAATTGCTATTATTTCATGTTATGTTTCCAGGTGAACTCCTAAAATTAAATCCAACCTACAAGGCTCCTAGCGACTACAAACCTTTGCTAAAAGAAGCAAAAGTTCCAATCCCTGTAAGTGGATATGTTTGCATGTATTTACTTCCTTTTGTTACATTTGATATATAATTGATCACTTACAAAGCCTGCCACTAGCTCTAAAGTGCTTGACTTCCCATTACTTGGTATTTGGAGGAAAAACGTCTGTCGTTGACTCTCATGTCGTGTTATACATATCTTCACCTTACTAGGTGTCTTCCTCTATTAAATCTTTCTCAGAATCGGCTGAAGCTGTTATGACAGTCTTAGCATACTAAGTACACTATTGGATATCTGCTTCAAAACATATGAATGATGATGGGTTTTGTAGGAAGGCTCGATCATTGTTTAGTTCTACAGTTTTCAAGTGATTTCCTTTGTGGTCGCTTATAGCTGTTTTGGCAAGATGATTTGAGTGACGTTATCGTTTAATTCATCAATGAAATCCCTGCAGTTCTTTTATATGAATAGCTCCTTAAAAGATCTCCGTCTCAATCTTTCTATGCAGATAAAAGAATATCCTGGGTACAACTTTATTGGTTACATATTTGGCGCTTCAAGTGATACTCAAAAGCGACTGGAAAAGGTACTTACCCTTTGTGCATTACAGGGTCATTTTTTCCTTTTTCACCGACAAAACTATGCAAACAGATATAACAAAGTCAATTTGTATGCAAATCAGGAAACGGGAGCTAAAATACAAGTTTATGGCATAAAGGCAGATACAGGAGGGAAGGTAATTAACTCGAAACCTAGTTTTCTATTCTACCATGCCTTCAGTATTTGCCCTCCAGTTAGCAGAATTTTTACTTACTAACTACTTTCTTGCATATGTTGTTTTCAGGTTGAAATTACTCCTAGTGATGGAAAAGAGATAGACAACAATGATTACAAAGATATGTATGTACATTTATCGGCAGACACATTTGAGAAAGTTGATGCTGCTGTAGCTTTGATTGAACTGTTGGTCACCCCAGTCTCAGTATGTTCTGAATCCTTGAACCTAAAGTTGTAGCTGTTTAATGATTGTCTCGATTTTATGCTAATCTCATTCTTTGCCTTGTATTAGGTAAATCCTGTGTCTTCAACAACATCAACCTCAGTTTCCGATAGTAACACGAATACTAATCTGAGTCAAAGCACACATAACTCCATGATGACACCTGCACTGATAAACCAAGGTCCAGCACAGCAATATACTGGACCTTTGACACTTCCTCAGGGCCCGTTTCCACAATATCCTCAAGCCTGGTTTTCTTCAGGCCCACCTCAAGCTCCAAGATATCCAAATGCTTCTGGTCCATTAATTGGCAACACTGTCCAAGTATCTTCCTCGTCCTTTAACCCCACAAATATGCCTTCATTATTTGGTCCACGACCAGTCATGCCTGCAAGTTTTAGTCCAGTCTTGCAAAACCCTCAAGCACCCCAACTAGTCCAATCCGGGGGGCCAAGAAATACTCATTTTCCAATTTTACAGTCACCAACAGGCCAACACTCGCTAACGGGTCCTCCCTATAATGCAAGGCCAGCAATGTCTATATCACCTCAATTTGCCCCTGTACCACCTCCAGCCTCACAAAACGTTGTATCTGGTGGGCCCGTGGTGAATATCCCCAACAATTTTTCACCTCTATCTGGCCCTTCCCAATCTTCTGGGCCTTCAGCAATCGGGCCTGGGCACCCTGCTATGCCCCAAGTAGGAATGCACGCACAATCTGCTCCAGGACCCTCTCCCATGCATTTCCAGATGCAATCTTCAGCACCTCTTCCTCAACCTGGAATGCCCGGTTCCTTTTCTGGTAATGCTCCGGATTTCGATTCCTTAAGGCCCGTTTCTGGTGCGACTCTACGGCCTCAACATCCGAGTTCTAGTGATTTTACGTTTCAGCCCCACCGCCCACCCAATGCACCCTCTCAGGTTTGGCAAGGCAATCAAACTGCCCAACAACACCACATAAGACACCTAGCTCAAACCGGGCAGACTCCATTGATGAGGCCTATGGTGCATAATTTGAACCCTCCTCCTGTTCAGGGTTTCTCAAGGCCTCAGTTCAATCAACCAGGACAACTGAATCCCACCAACTTCCCTGCAAGTCCGACCGGCCTGGCTGCTCCACCTAGACATCATCATCCGATACTGCCAGGTCCCACAGTGCCACATATGCAACCAAGGAACTTCATGCCACCTCATCCTGTTACCTCTCACGGCCCTTTTCCTCCGAGACCAGGAAGTCAGATGCACATTCAGGGTGGCCCACAAAGGTTTCCGGCTCCTAATCAGCACTTTGCAAACCATCCTGGTCGGCCGTTTTTTAACTCTTCCGGTTTTCAGCAAACATATGATCCTTTCTCTCCTACTTCAGCACCGTTCAACCCTCAAATCGGTGGTAATGCAGGGAGGCCGCCCCGTGAGAGTGATCCTGAGTATGATGACTTGATGGCTTCTGTAGGAGTTAAATGAGCTATTTAAGTCTGAAAATGATTTCTGTGGTTTATTCGAGATTCTTTTGTACCATCCTGGATACAGGAGAGAGTGATAAAATCATCAGGTTTTGTAATTGTTTGTTCTGTACTGCCTGCTAACATAGCCGCATAGTGATTAGGAAAATGTATTACTATCCAGAGGGTTTGCTTTCTCTGAGATATAGTTGATATCTGCCAATTTTTTTGGTTTACAAAACAAAGAGTTAAAATGATAAAGATGGTTATTTTTCCCTGTTTCTATGTAGGTGACATTTTTACTTAATCAATCAGAAGATTCAAAATAATTCCCTGATTCAGATTCTTGTGCTTTGCAATTCCTCAAATTAGTGTTTTGTGGGTCTAAATTTGAGAATCAGAATAGAATTTCAATTCTTCTTGCTTCCAATATTTCGATTTTTTTTTTCCGAGTGTATCAGGAATTCAGGGGTGGGATCTAGAATCCATGGACCTCTCGGTTTTATGCTAAGAGTGATTGCATCGAACTATAAGGTTTTACTTTACAACCACTGCTTTGTAATAATGCACTTATTACTTAAGTTTGTCCAACACATGATAAAGCATTTTCTCAACCAAAAAAAAAAAAAAAAAACAAACAAACAAACATAGCGCAGTGATTTCAGATTGTAGCAAAGGCTATTGAAACTGAGCAAGAAAGACTAAAAGTCCCTAGCCAAGATACTATGTACAAATTACAGGATCCATACAAGAAAGCTTTGCAAATACACAAGTTCAAACCGAAGGACCAGATCTCAACACCCTTTCTAGCCTCTCAGCCTTCGAGTAATCGTTTTCTGTAAGGGGCCCCGCAGGAAACGGAGTGATCTCCACAGTCAGATGTGGCGTTGGAAGCTCATCGAACAATGCACGCACGTTGTTACAACAGACAGTTTCTCCATGAGCATTTTCTCTCCTAATTTGACAGCCCTGGAGAAAGAAAATATATGTTTAAGAAGGTAAATGATTTCGTAATAAGCTAGCACATATCATCAAGAAAAGGTTAAGGACTACCTTGTGTGATGTGGCATCTCTAAAATGATCGTCATCTGACAACACAGACGCAATGGCTCTAAGCAGACGTCTTCCCTCAGATTTAGACGGCACTCTGTAATTGCGCCTAAGGGTACCTTTTGTAGTAGGATGCCATTTGCTCACCAGTTTTCTTTTCTCAGCTGCCTCTTTCTCTGAATATAAAGATGATAAATTGTGGATTACTTAGCTTGAAAATCATTAGAATGAGCAAATAGAGAAAATAATCACCAGTAATTTTTAGTAGTTCTTTCCATATTTGACAGAACCTCAAATTTTGAATCAGTTCCATAGTCAGTAACACTATGCAAGCAGTAGAAACCAAAATTTCCAGTGTGGAAGAACATCTTAGAGCGAAAACTAACATCAACAACAATCACGTTACTAGAACAGGTAAACATCGTCCATAGGACGTTAAAACATTCTGCAATGATGTAATTGATTTCCTTTCTAGGTCTTTCGGTTCCCATTTTTCTTTCGTAGTCCTTCCGTTCACTCCTTTTGTCGAGTTGGAACAGTCACGTAGTGAGGCCCCTACCAGAATGAGGCAGATAGCAGAAAGGAGAATAGTCTTTTATCCAGCAACCCTAAGCAGATGGTTGGATTGGATTTTTAATTCATCAAATCTCCAATTCCACAATTAGTTAACTCAACGGCTCTACGAATGGTTCAACAAATCTGAATACAGCTAATCAAATGGCATTCAAATTATCTCGCAACCGAGATACACAGATATCCATTGCATATTAATTGTTCAAGAGTGAGCAATCACAAATTCATGATATATCTAAGCAAAAAAGATGATACAACCAACTACAAATTCATCAGAGAACCAGAGAGAGAGAAAGAGAGGGTAAGAAGATGTTATCCATTGAATCTGAAGAAAGCCTACATACCTGGCTTGCTCAGCTCCTCAAACCACTTAGAGAACCCCAAATCTTCAGCTCCACTTTCCAAATCTACCAAAAGTACAAGATTAAGTCTCCGATCATCGGAAAAGCACTTTTCAAATTCAACCACAGAGAGAGATAGAGAGAGCTTTAAGCAATCAAACGTATCTATTAAGCAAAGGAGACAATCAATACCTGAAACAAGTGGATTAGAAGGAGATCCAGCTAATCCAGCTTTCAACAGAGCGTAGAAAATGCAAAGGCGGCCTGCCCACAGAACTGGAGCCTCAATCAGAGTGGCGCGTGGTGTAACCGATGTCCTATCACCATTACCACAGAGCTGAGTGTTCGCCGATTTACGACACAGATAAAACCTAGCACCCAGTAGAGGTAAAAACGCACTTCTGGGAACGGAAAAATGCGAGGTTTGCGTCTGATTCCTGGAGGTATAGCAGTAACGGCAGTGAACTGGAGATGCGAACGCGGCCGATGCGGCGGCGGTGGTGGTGGTGGTCGCGGCGGTTTGCAGAAGCATTTCAGTGAGGATGAATGTGGGAGAGTAATAACAATGTTGTGAAAATATCTCTACTGGTTCTCAGTGATCAGCTTAGCAGGGTGAGGTCTACGACGTCGTTCCAGGGGTGTTATTATCCGTTTGTTTGTCGGATGTGGTATGTGACTTAATCTGAATGTAATACTTTTTAGGCGTCGGCTATTCGTAACCCACAAAATTTCTTAATGCAACACAGTTTTCAATATAGCCCACTTGTATTGAAAAAATGAGTACAAATTTCTTAATACAATCTACTTATTACCAATTTCACCCTTTTTATTAAATTAAAATATTTAAAAATAAAATAATTAAAACATTAGAAAAACAAAAAAAGATAAAAAGAAGTTTTGAACAAATAACGATTCATGAAGCCTTTGATAATTCTTCCTCTGTCGGATGGAAACAGAATCATCGCGTTCATCATGCTTTTTTTATTGATTGCAATGGCTGATGATGCAACTACCATAAAACTACAAGTCAAACTTACAATTCTTGATTGTTCT